>CAUYQG010273928.1:0-12546 GCA_963574415.1 Tarsius wallacei
AGTAGCTGGGACTTCAAGCGTGTGCCACCACACTGGGCTAATTTTTTCTTCTTTTTTTGTAGAGACAAGGTCTCACTAAGTTGCCCAGGCCGGTCTCAAACTCCTGGGCTCAAGCAATCATCCTGCCTCAACTTCCAAAAATGTTAGAATTATAGGAATGAGCCACCATGCCTGGCCTCCTGACACTTTCTGATGACAAACAGACAAATCCTTTCCCAAAGGAGGGATAGGATCCATCAGAATCTAGTTCCTTGTTTTTAGGGGTGAAAACTGCAAGTTTGTTTCCCTGAAAGGAATGCATTCCTTGATTCTGTGAGCCACCCCACCCAAAGAGGCTGCTTTTAACATCCCTGGGAATCTCAAACTATATTGGGTAGAAGAAGGCCACCATCTCTTGCCATCACTGAACAGTTATAAGAATAGGGTGGGCTCCAAAGTATAATTTCTTTTCATAAATGTCCCTATTTCCCCTGAGGAAACAGCATTGTCAGTCTAGATTTCCTTCCTTTTATCTTACTAAAAATCTCTCAAAGTCATGGCCCACCTACCAGGGAGAGGTTGAGCTTGGCAGTTACAGAAGATACACAAATACTGTGGCCTAGAACTTAATTTAAAAGGAAAAAAAGAAGACAGAAGAAGGAAGAGGAGGAGGAGAAACAGGGCGAGGAAATTTTGTGGAGAAAGCAAGAACTATCATGGGGTCTGGAATCACTTCTAACTAAGAAAAATAGGTTTCTAGCAGGCCAACCTTGGGCAACAGCTGTCAATATGGCTTGAAAGGAAAATGATGACAGCAGTTTAATGCCAGATAAAGTGGAGACCAAGTGAGACTTGGAAATCAAATTTTAAAAATAGGACCTGGTCACCTATATAAAAAGATAAGGTAAAAATGATACTAGGTAGAAGATATTGGAAGAAAATGCTCTGTAAATATAGACCTTATCGTTTATGAGTAAACTATAGCTTATAGAAATGTTATTTGCTACCTAGATTCATATAAGTACAGGGGATCTGCTATGTTGGAAATAATAACAACTCACACTTTGGTAACTCCTTGATAGTCTAAGTTTTCAACCCATAATTTCCCTGGAATAGAGACAGCTAATCTCCCTAATGTCCATGTCCTCATCAGAAGAATTAATTTGTGATATAAATTGCCCTATTATGATTTTGGGGATTGTTGTAAGGTTCTAATAAAATAATAGATGTGTGAACACTTGAGGTTAGGAATATCATAAACAGGATTATTATATGAGTAAATATTCATTATACTAAATTTCCTATCAAAGTGACTGAGAAAACATTGATTTTTCATGGAAAGAAATGAGAACCTATACTGGCAATGTTAAAGAGAGAAACAGTTCTGGATTTGCACTCTTCACTGGCTTACTTGGATCATCTTTGTAGGAGGTTCACAGGCAGTTATGTGTCACATGCCTCATACAGTTCATATTTAATGTACAAAACATTTTTAAAGCAACCTGGATGCAGGTGAGAGAGAGTTAACCAAAGAAAACTGAAAATAATCCCGGCAGCTTTGCTATTACGATCAAAAAGTTGCCTGCAAGCAGTAGCCAAGTTCCTGGAGAGGAAAAAAAAGTGTGTGTGTGTGTGTGTGAGAGAGAGAGAGAGAGACTTAGTCTCATAATAACAAAATAGGTACTGTGTTCCTATCTCCAAACTTCAAGAAAGGAAGGGAGGGAGGGAGGAAAGAAAAAAGAAGGGAAAGAAGGAAGGAAGGAGGGAGGGAGGGAGGGAGGGAAGGAAGGAAGGAAGGAAGGAAGGAAGGAAGGAAGGAAGGAAGGAAGGAAATAAATGCAAGCAGCACCACTCTCAGTCTGCCTGAATTATTATTAAACTTGGGAGTAGCTGAGGGCCACGCAGCCCCTTCCTCTCTCACCAATGGTATCTTAGGCCTGTGACAGGTGTGGCGGTGCACTGGTTATTTGTTTTCCAGGGTCAGGCTGGCACATTCTAGCCCAGGGCTCTGGGTAAATGTTTAGATTTCATTTTCCGCCGTCTGGCGCTCAAGCCCTGTGCGTCAAAGGCAGGCCCCTGCTTGCTGCCCTCCCACATCCTTTGTCTCCTCTCTGGGTTGGTGGGAACTCAAGAGGTGAGAGGAGAGGAGAGGGGCGGGGCGGGGCGAGGGGCGGGGCGAGGGGCGGGGATTGGATGCTCCGCAGGTTTCCAACTCCCCCGAAGAGCACTTTCCAGGACCTGGTCTTCCGCCCCCTTGCTCTCTCTCCCGAGAGCTTGCAGCCCCGCCTTGGGAAGAGGCCTTTAAGCAGCTCATTATGCTAGCTTTGCAGTTGCTATAGCAACCACCAGGGGTCAGTTTCTAGAAGGAGAGGAAGTTCACTATGGGGGAGTTAACTTTCCAGCTCCAGCGCAAAGCACAGCTGAAAAACAAAGCCCCAGACACCCATGGAGGAAACACATTGAGAAGCTTCCTACCAGCGTGAGCATCCTTCAGGGCATAAAACTTCACTCGCCACGTTCGTTACTTGCTGAAAAAGCCCTTCCAGAATAGCTGGCAGGAGAGCGAAGGTCTTACTGCTACACGGGCCAGATATTCCAAACCCCCCACCGCTTTGCCTGGGCCTGGAGGCAAGATAACAAGGGTGGCTGCCAGGGTTCATTGAAAGCGATAACTTTCAAGAATATTAGGTATGAACCCAAGACTCGAAAGATCTTGGTGAATTGTTGCGACCCCCATCCTTCTAAGGGGGAGAGAGGCAGCCTCCATCAGAGCAGCATGCTAGTCTCAAACCGAGGCCCAAACCTAGCAGAATGGAGCCACTGTGCTTCTGCTCACACTGGGAAAACTCCCCGGATGCCTGGCTTGTAGAGAATCCAGCACTATCCTGCCTAGCTGACCTGATTTAATAAATTCAAAAAAAAAAAAATGCCCAATTGAATTTGATCTTCAGAGAAGCAATGAGTTTTTGTGTAAGCTTGTCCCATGCAATATTTGGGCCATACATACAATAAATAAGTCTGTGTAACCTAATTCAACCCTATCCTAATCCTCCTCTTCACAACCATCACCTCCAAAAAGGTACAACAGATGAGATGAGTTCTCTCTTGCAAGCAAATAGGCGTCAGATTATCGTTTAGGATGATCTAACTCTTGGACTATCCTACTGATTGTGAAGAAATGAAAGGGGGTGGTTTACATATATGCAAATCATGAACCAGAAGCAGGTTAACCTAGGCACAGACAGGTGAGTTCGTTAATCTACCCTCAGATCCCAACACAAGCATAAGTTACCTGATTGGCAAAGAGAAAAACATTAGTGCTGTATTTTGTGAGTTATCTACTTCTACTTTTTCACTAATAGTTTTTAAGAAATTAGCTTTCTAAAAGATAATAATTTTTATTTCTTTGACAGGAAAAACACTATTGCTATGTGTGTGTAAGGAATAAATAACATTTGTTTCTGAGTGCTACACTGGAAAATTTTGCATAGAGAACAAAACCCAATAGAGCAGTGTGTTATCTATGTCCGCTTGGTTCTTTGTGTTTGGGATGTCCAACACATGTAGACACAGGGTGAAAATGGTATTTGCATTTATCAAAGTCACACTCTTCCTAGCATCTCTTTTGCTAAAGTTTTGCTGCTTCTTCACCAAGAAGGCTGGCTCAGTGAAAGTTTTGCTGAGTTTTGTAGAAATTTTGGAAGACCTAGACTACTAGTTGTAATGCTGTGTTGACCCTAAATCCATGAACCCAAAACTTAAGGCAAAAAAGTCAAGAAGCATTAACTTACATGAAAACAAAGCAAGTAGTATACTAATTCATTCCATCAGGCCCCTGCCAACTCCGACTGCAAAGGTTCCCACAGCTCTAATCCGAAATAGGTAATTAAAGGAAAACTGTCAAGATAAACATCATGTACAATAAAAATGTTCTCACCTGTTACTAACTCTAAAAATCTCAATACAGTTTTCGCCAAGAAAAAAAAATGTTATTTTAAAAGCTGCCTCTTCAAATCTGGAGCTGTGAATTCTAATTTTGTCTCTTCTACTTCTGTGACTCGGGTGAAAGTCCATGGCCAGTTCGATGACTTAGTTTCCCCTTGGGCAAAATGCAAATACAGAATCATTATTATAAGTGCTCCTTGCCTGCCTGAAAAGCTATTATAAGAATACTTATAAATCACTCTGAGCTCTTCAGACAAAAGGCAGGAAGTATGAAACGTGATTATTTGTGCTGCTCACTTCGGAAACAAGCAACTTGGTTGAGGAGTTTGAATCAGTTTGGTTTGGTTTAAAGCACTTTGAAAGGACTTCATTTTGGAAACCCCAGTTTCATTTATTTAAAAAAACATTTTTCTTAATCATTTGTTGATAAACCCTACATTTGAAGCTCAAGCTGTCAGACAGTGTCTCTTTAACACCATTCAACAGCTGTTAAATGGGATAATCACCTGTTTATCCTCATGTCACTAATTCAAATGCTAATTGCGCTCTAGACTTGCTTTATTCTCTTAAGCACGCCAGACCAGGTGCGCAGAACTCTGAAAGGATGCTACAGTTTCATGGGTCTCCATCCGTTCATGTCCAGTGGCACAGACAAAACAGGGCAACATGCACATTCAGAAGAATGAATGGACATGCTGCTCATAACTGAAAAATTAGAAATGACCTAAATGTCAAATTACAGTGAAATAGCTACAGAATGTAGTATTCTACAATAATTGAAAGGATGTTTATGAATATGGTTAAATAACATGCAAAAATTCTTATTTATGTTGATGAAAAAAGTAGGATGCAAAACTATTGTAAAATTGCAGCATGCAAAAAAAGTTTTGCACAGAAAAGGACAAAAAATATGATAGTCTTGAAACTAAAATCAATTACTATTTAGAGGACTGGTCGGGAACTCCTAGGCTCAAGCAGTTCTCTCACTTCATCCTCCTAAAATCCTGGGATTACAGACGTAATCCATGAGCCACCATGCCCAGCCTAGAGTACTGATTAAAAGCAAAGACAATTTGAGAAGTTCCTGTTTTTACATTCCAGAAGAGAAAGACAAAATACAAGTAAAGAACTCAATTCACAAGATAGATTTGTAGAGTGATGGTTCTAAGGAAGAAAATTTCCAAAAGGCTATGAGGTAGAGGGTCTGCTTTAATTTGAACCACGAGGGAAGAGTCCTCAGAGGAAACAATGAGAATCCCCAAGAAGGGAGTGATCTTGGCATAGTCAGGGAATGGACACAGGTTAGAGGGCAGCAAGTGAGTGAGAGAGTGTAGAAGGTATGTTTTGAGAGATTGACCATGCTGACAGAATGGGTGCAAAAGTGAATAAATTAATGCCCTCTCCCAGGGGTGAGTGAGATCTCACTCTATTCTCCCAGGAGCTGGCTGTTAAACAAGAGTCTGACACCTCCCCCTCTCTCCCTTGCTTCCTCTCTTGATGTGATTGAGAAGAGACCAGTCAGTATTTGCCTGTTAGATATCCCAACGAGGCTGTCAAGTGAGGAGTCAAGTAACTCTGGAGTCTGGATCTCAGTGTGAGGGATGGAACACGGACTAGGGTGGCAACGGTGGAAATGAATTCAGGACCTGGTTTGAAGGTAGAGCTGGCATGACTTGCTGGTGAACCAGACTTGGGATCAGGGGAGGCTGGGAATACTGAATCAAAAGAGAAGAAACTCATATGACTCCCTGATTTTTGGCCTCAACAACTGAATCTATTGTCGTTCCATGTATTGAGCCCAGAAAGACTAGTGTAGGAACAGGTTTGCGGTGGAAAACTGAGAGTTCTATTTTGACTGTTTGATGTTTGAAATGCCTGTTAGATATCCCAATGAGGCTGTCAAGTGAGGAGTCAAGTGACTCTGGAGTCTGGATCTCAGGGAGGCATCAGAGCTGGATGGTTTTTTTAACTTTTATTTATTTATTTATTTATTTATTTATTTATTTATTTATTTATTTATTTGAGTTGGAGTCTCACCGTTGCCCAGACTGGAGTGCAGTGGCCGCTCCCGGCCACCGCAGCCTCAACCTGCTGGGCTCCGGCAATCCTTCCACCGCAGCCTTCCAAGTGGCCAGAACTACAGGTGCGCGCGACTATGCCCGGCTAATTTTCTGATTTATTGTAGAGACGAGGTCTCGCCAAGTTGCCCAGGCGGGTCTCGAACCCACGGGCTCAGGCAATTCACTTACCTCGGCCTCCCAAAGCACGGGATTCCAGGCTGAGCCACTGAGTCCGGCTTGGATGGTTTTTAAAACAAGCGACTGGTTGGAATAATCTGGAGAGGCCACACAGAGGGGAAAAGCATCCCGAGACAAAGCTAGAGGCTGGACTGAGGAGGAAGAGTAAAGAATGGCCAGTGAGTTAGAAGGAAAGCAAGGGGAGTGTGGTGGACCAAAACCAAGAGCAGAGGAAAATTTAAAGACAGGAGAATGTCAGCTACATCAAATGTTGCTGAAAGCTTGTGGACTAGTAAAGAGAAGTTGCTGTGGTTGAAATTTGGTCCCCAGTGTTGGAGGTGGGGGCCTATTGGGGGGTGTTTGGGTTGTGGGGGCGAATCCCTCCTGAAGAGATGAAAGTCCTCTTTCAGGGCTGAGTGAGATCTAGCTCTGTTTTCATGAGAGCTGGTGTCAAAAAGAGCCTGACACCCCCCTCTCTCCCTTGCTTCCCCTCTCGACTTGTGGTCTCTGCACACCCTGGCTCCCCTTCACCTTCTGCCATGAGGCGAAGCAGCCTGAGCCTCTCACCAGATGCCCAATCTTGAACTTATCCAGCCAGCAGAATTGTGAGCCAAATAAAAACTTTGTTTCTTTATAAATCACTCAACCTCCGGTCGTCCTTTATAGCAATACAAAAAGGACGAAGACCGACATCACCTCTGGTTTGGGCTACAAAGTAGCCCTTCCAAGATTTGGTGGAGTGATGAGAATGGGAAGAAGAATGGGAGGTAAGGTACTGGGTTCCGTGATCATAGACGACACTTGTGAGTGTTCCTGGGAGGGGAACAGAGAACCAGGCCAGAGCTGGAGTTGTGCTGGCTGGGTTAAGGAAGGACTCTTTGAGGGAATTATTTTGGAGCACGATTGAATACTGGTAAGAACAATCTAGTAGAAAAGGATGAAAGAGATGATAGAGGAAAGAGAGAAAAAGAGGTTCCCGGAAAGCAAGTGGGATGGAATCCGGGGAAGGTAGAATTGGCCTTTGATCGGAGTGGGGAAAGGGCATCCATCATCACAGGGGAAAAGACCAGGAAGAACAGGTATAGATGCCAGTAGACCAGGAGATCCGGTGGGAATGAGGGAAAGGGGGTCCTTTCTGATTGTTTGGATTTTCTCAAGACATCCCCAAACAGATCATCTCCTGAAGAGCTCGTCTCTTGCTGCTGTAGCACAAGAGCAGCACAGTGCATAAGTGAATGCACGTGACTGTGCTCCAATGGGACTTTTTTTTTTTTGAGCTGGAGTGCAGTGGTATGCTCACAGCCACTGCAGCCTCAACCTGCTGGGCTCAAGCGATCCTCCACCTCAACCTTCCAAGTAGCTAGAACTACAGGCGCACGCCACCACACCTGGCTAGTTTTTTGTGATTTATTGTAGAGACGAGGGCACACCAAGTTGCCCAGGCTGGTCTTGAACCCCTGGGCTCAGGCAGTCCTCTCGCATCAGCCTCCCAAAGTGCTGGGATTACAGACTGAACCACTGTGCCAGTCAGGACTTTTTTTTTTAAGAGATGAGATCTCATTATGTTGCCCAGGCTGATCTCAAACTCCTAGGCTCAAGCAATCCTCTTGCTTTGACTTTCCAAAGTGCTGGGATTACAGTCATGAGCCACCACGTTTGGCCCTCTAATAGAACTTTATTTAGGAATACTAAAGTCTCAAATTCAGATACTTTTTGTATTCATAAATCTTTCTTATTTTGATTTTTAAAATTTATTTATTTTGTAGAGACAGGGTCTCGTTATGTTTCCCAAACCCCTGGCCTCAAGTGATCCTCCTGCCTCAGCCTCCCAAAGTGCTAAAAGTATAGATATGAGCCACCACACCCAGTCTTGATTTTTTTTCAACCATTTAAAAGTAGAAAAAACTTTCTTAGTTTATGGGCCACACACACAGGTGTTGGGCCACGTATGGCCTGCAAGTCATTTTTCGCTGACCAATCTGGTAGAGGAAAGTATGTGGTTCACTTTTGTGACAGCCAGGGTACAGCTCTCTTAGCGAGAGATGGTGCCGCCTTGGGCACACAGGGTCCTCTAAGTGGGGTGAGGAAGAGCTGGGGCCTCCTCATATCTCCAGCTTTTATTTATTTCTTCTTCTTTCAACTTGTATTTTTCAACCTTTCTTTAAAAACCATGCATAACAGCCGGGCTCGGTGGCTCAGCCTGTAATCCCGCACTTTGGGAGGCTGAGGTGAGTGGATTGCCTGAGCTCGCGGGTTCGAGACCCGCCTGTCTACTTGGTGAGACCTCATCTCTACAATAAAATTTAAAACAGCCGGACATGGTAGCGTGTGCCTGTAATTCTGGCTACTCGGAAGGCTGAGGCGGAAGAATCGCCGGAGCCCAGCAGGTCAAGTCTGCGGTGGCTGGGAGAGGCCACTGCACTCCAGTCTGGGCGACAGAGTGAGACTCCAACTCAAAAAAAAAAACACATGCACAACTTCTAGCATTTAAAGTCCTGTGTGTCTCACAGCGGAGAGAAACAAACCTTTTGTTCTACAGGTCACCGTCTGCACCTCCATGCTGACTCAGGGATTAACTTAGCCCAGCACCCTCGCTGAAATTTTGAGTGTCAGCTTTGCAGTCTTAGCTATCTTCAGGTTGTGAAGTCGGTTTCAGTCACTAAATTTAAAATTTCATGACAGTTACTTTATAACGTTTTTGGATTAAGCAACATTATGGGCATATTTTATTAATTTGAAAATACCAACATGACAAAATTATTTTGAACCTTCTAATTTACCCTCAGATTTAACAAAAATGACTTAAACTATTATTATTTTTAGACATTGCAGCAAATGCACTACTTAAATTATTATTATTTTTGAGTCAGTGTCTCACTCTATCACCCAAGCTGGAGTGCAGTGGCACCATCAAGATTCACTGCAACCTGGAGCTCCTGGGCTCAGGCAATCCTCCCACTTCAGCCTCCCAAGTAGCTAGGACTACAGGCACACACTCCAACACCTGGCTAATTTTTAAAAATTTTTTGTAGAAAAAAAAAAAATTTTTGTCTCACTATGTTGCCAAGGCTGGTCTCAAACTCCTGGGCTCAAGCAGTCCTCCCATCTCAGCCTCCCAAAGTGCTGGGATTATAGGAATGAGCCACCGCACCTGGCCCTTAAATTATTTTTAAATCATGTGTATTTTCCTATGTAAAAGAGAATATGAAAACAGTTTTAAATAAGCAAATGGAAGCTAAAACTAGAGAAAATTTAGAGAGAGAAAGCATAGAGCAACATTTCCTTTAAGAACTAAGGAGTTGATAATGAAGGTAAATTTAATTATAAGACCAAAATTAATTTGACACAAAATTTAAATGTCCTTTGGTGACCAATTTGAATGATTTTAAAGGAATATTAAAAGTTTTCATTTTTAACCATTGCAAAAGAATATCATTTCATTTTTTCAGGCACTTTTCCATATTTTACGTTCTAGCCACTAGAGACTCACAAAATGAAATGAGATGTTTTAAAGATCAATCATTAGAATGGCACAATATTTTTAAAAATTCACTTTACAATGGACACATCTGGGTTATACTTCTTTCAGCAGGTTAGAGACCTACCCACAGAACATGTATTTCAACCAAACGTCTCCCGTCTGCCCCCGACAAGGCTGTGGAACCCTGACTAATGTAGGAATCAAGACCAGGAAGAATGTATGCTTCCGTATAAGGAAATCAGAAGTAGTACAAAAAGCCCAAGCTTTGCAAAAGACCATCTAGGGCACCGCTTTTAGCTGTTCCGCTTACTAGTTGTGTGTCTTAGGCAAGCTACTTACCTTTCTGAGCCCTGGATTAATCCCTGCAACCGGGAAAATATAATACTTAACACTTGGGGTTGCTGGGGGATTAAACAAGATAACATATGACAAGCTCCTAGACAGTGCCTGGGAGACGGGAGAATTCTCACCAAGTACAGGGCCTCTTGCCTTAGTTCCCAAGTGAAGCGTAGCCAAGGCTCTAACAGTCTCTGTACAGTGAGAGGAAAGGGACAAAGCAAAGTACTTGGCACATAGTCAGCACTCAATAGACATTTGGAGGTTGATGAGTTAATTAACTGGCTAATTAATTAATGGAACCAAGGACCTTCCATAAAAGAACAACAAAATTGCAATGCCTATTTCTGGGGAGGTTTTATAGTCTCTCCAGTGAATGAGTCATGTCTAGAGGACCATGGATTGCACAAGGAGAAAGGGAAGCCAACAGGACCAGGTTATGAGCCGTGAGGATGGATGTTTCTCTCTTCATTTTCAACCCATCTGTTCTTTCATCCAACTTGCTTTCAGCCAGTGCTCCAAACTTGTTTTACAGGCTGCCCACCGGAGTCTCTAAGAAGGGTTTTCCTACATGCCCTAGGGTTCTTACCACCACCCTCCCGTCTTTCCTCCCTAACCACCCCCCCCCCCAACCCATCACAGGGTACTAGATGACTTGGACTGGGCAATGAGTTCCAAAGCTTGCCAACCATACCTTCAAAGTTGGAGACACCGTTGGCAGATGACAACAAACTCTACAGCCCACAAAGGTAACATTGGAAAATCAAGCTTGTTGGCATTGTTGGGCCCTATTCAAAATGGGTAAACAAAGGAAGCCCAGCGAAAGATCAACAAGAGCAGATGTGAGGAAGAGCAAAGATGAAAGGCCAAGTAACTGCTGAGAGGCAGAGGAAAAGCAGAGCTGCCGCAGGGTCAAGTTGCTGCAGGTCTTGGTCTTGGCTCCTGGGTTGCAGAAACCCTAAATGTTCACAGTTGCCGAATGTCCTCTCTGCTGGACAGTAACATTGATCTGTGACACTGCTGTCAACAAGGCAGTCTGTATTGTGCAGTGAAATATTCTCTGCAACATCTGGCCCATATGAAGCCTTGCCACTAACCATCTGAGATACAATCTTATCCAACAAGATGGGAGCGCACAGGCAGATACTTATTCCAACTCATTCATTCAGATACTTATTCCAACTCATTCATATTATCCTGTTATGTGGCAAAATCCTAGTCCTGAGGTGCTCAGGGGCAGCTGAAATTATGGGCTTTCCTGACTTTTAAACAGTCACATCCATGGGTGTGTTTTGCAGACTCATTGCTGAAGAGTAACTTATCCTTACTGGAGTTCTTGGTGTCAATCTGTAATCGCTCAAATGTGGATCATGGTGTCTATGCTGTCCTTTTCTCATGACTCATTCTCTCACGTCCATTAGAGTTTTGAGAATGTCTGAATTACTCATTCAGAGAACACACCAAGTGCCAGAAACAAAACTACTTTCTATGATACTTAGTCATAGAAAAGGCCACACTAAAAAAAATTATCTTAAATTAATAATGTTCTTATTAATTATAATTAGTCTAAAGAAAGTAAACCCATGCACAAACTCTGTCAAGTCCTAAGTTTGCCCGGGAAAGTAAAACAAGACTGCACTGGGGATTTGTACACCAGCATTCAGTGTTCATAGCAGCATTACTCAGCATTATTCAAAGTGGAAGCAAACCAGATGTTTACCAACAGATGAAGGAACAAGCAAAATGGGGTCTAGTCACACAATGGAATATTATTTAGCCTTAAAAGGGGGGAGATTTTGACACATGCTACAACACGGATGAGCCTTGAGGTCATTATGTTAAGAGGAATGAGCCAGGTATTATATACAAAAGGACGGATACTGCATGATTTCACTCGTATGCAGTTCCCAGAGCCAAATCCATAGAGACAGAAAGTAGAACAGGGGTTGCCAAGGGCAATGGGGAGGAGAATGGGAAGTTGCTTAATGTGTATGGAGCTTCAGATTTGGAAGATGAAAAAGTTCTGGAGATGGGTGGTGAGGATGGTTGCACAACAGTGTGAATGTACTTCATGCCTCTGAACTGTACACTTAAAATGGCTACAGTAGCACATTTCATGTTGTGTATATTTTAACACAGTTTTTATAAAGCTACGCTGGAGGTGGAAGCATTAAGAAGCGTATCCTACAAAACCCTTTCTACCTGCCCATATGTGGCTTTACGTTAAGAACTTTTCTTTTTTTTTTTTTTTTTTTGAGTTGGAGTCTCACTGTCACCCAGACTGGAGTGCTCCCGGCCACCGCAGCCTCCACCTGCTGGGCTCCGGCGATCCTTCCGCCTCAGCCTTCCAAGTAGCTGGAACTACAGGTGCGCGCTACCACGCCCGGCTAATTTTTTTGATTGGTTGTAGAGATGAGGTTTCGCAAGGTTGCCCAGGCGGGTCTCGAACCCACGGGCTCAGGCAGTGCGCTCACCTCAGTCTCCCAAGGCGCGGGATGGCAGGCTGAGCCACCAAGCCCGGCTGCTTCAACTGTTTCCACTTCAGCAAGAACTTTGCCAGACTTGCAG
>CAUYQG010273930.1:0-17541 GCA_963574415.1 Tarsius wallacei
CCAGACTGGAGTGCAGTGGCCGCTCCCGGCCACCGCAGCCTTGACCTGCTGGGCTCCGGCGATCCTTCCACCTCAGCCTTCCAAGTAGCTGGAACTACAGACGTGTGCAATCACACCTGGCTAATTTTTTGATTTATTGTAGAGATGAGGTCTCACCAAGTTGCCCAGGCGGGTCTCGAACCCGCAGGCTCAGGTAATCCACTCACTTCAGCCTCCCAAGGCACGGGATTACAGGCTGAGCCACCAAGCCCGGCTTAAATGCTTTTTCAACATGACCATTACTGGTTTCTCCTCTTCATCACCAGTAGAGATCCAAGACTGCCAGGGACAGTGGCCCACACCTGTAATCCCAGCACTTTAGGAGGCCAAGGTAGGAGGATTGCTTGAGGCCAGAAGTTCAAGAACAGCCTGGACAACATTGCTAGATGCCATCTCTACAAAAAACAAAAATTAAAAATTATCTGGGTGTGGTAGCACATGCTTATAGTCCCAGCTACTTGGGAGGCTAAGGCAGGAGAATCGCTTGAGCCCAAAAGCTCGAGGCTGCAGTGAATAATGATTATGCCACTACTGACAGGGGAAGAGAAGGGAGAGAGGGGAGAGGGGGAAGAGAGGGGAGAGGGGGAAAAGTTCCAAGCTTCTAATAAAAACTTACCACTTTTCCATGTAACTTGGGATATATGGTTCATTCTTGTTTTCACGCAATTATCTAATCTGGAGCTTCAATCTCTGTCTGCTACTTCTATCAGCTCTATCTTATTTTCTGAAAATATGTTCACTTCAAGCCAACAGATCTTAAGTTCCTTAATAGTGTAGACAATCCTTTTTAATATTTGAAAACCTACTTCCTTGCAGTCATGTACAATGAGATGATAAAATGTGTCCAGAATTAAAACAAATCTCTGGAAAATCCTTGCCCCATGTCAACTTGCCTAAAATCTTTTTAGGAATGACAATGCTATCACCACATTACCAAATTCCAGAACCTTGATATGACCTTTCACACCAACCATTCTTATCATCTTTCTGACTTTAAACCTACCTCTTCTTAATCAACCGGTTATTTTACACATATACCATAAGGGCCCTGTCACTCCATCTAAAAATTCTTCATTGGCTTTTCTTTTTTTTTTAGTTGGAGTCTCACTCTGTCGCCCAAGCACACTCCCAGTCACTGCAGCCTCGACCTGCTGGACTCAGGCGACTCTTCCACCTCAGTCTTCCAAATACCCAGCTAATTTTGTGATTTATTGTAAAGACCAGGTCTCACCATGCTGCTCTGGCTGGTCTCGAACCCGCAGACTTAGACAATCCTCTCACCTCGGCCTCCCAAAGTGCTGGGATTACAGGCTTGAGCCACTGCACCCGGCCTTCACTGGTTTTTCTTAAATTACATATATCAAATTCAAACTTTCCCATGTTCTACATAGGTCTCTGACTGAATACATCCCAAGCAGGCACTCTCATTTACCATTTACTTCAGCCCACAGCTTCAGTTTCACCTAATCAGACCTTATATGCTCTTGATGAAATACATGACCTCCTTCTCAAAGCTCTACTTAACAGTCCTTGGAGACATGAGTATTTGCTTTGGAAGAGAGAGGACCATTGAGAATTACTTATACTCTCTTTCGTTCTCTCCTTGTCTCCTTCCTCATGTCTCTTACTTCAAAAGAAGCTGAAGAAAATCTGTTTCCACCTCCAACATGAAATAATCTGTATACTATTTATGTTAGATGTGCAAAGAATGTGTTTTAACATGCCATTGCTCAGTTCTTTAAAAAGTCTAACTATTGGCCAGGCTCAGTGGCCCAGCCTGTAATCCCAGCGCTCTGGGAGGCTGAGGCGAGTGGATTGCCTGAGCCCACAGGTTCGAGACCCACTCGGGCAACTTAGCCAGACCTAATCCTAACCCTAACCCTAACTCAACTCAAAAAAAAAAAAGTCGAACTATTATTGATATAATAACACGAAAAAGTGTTCATGGTATCATGTTAAATGAAAAAGGATACCAAAGGTTATACAAATTAAGTGCTAGGGTTTTGGGAGCAACTTCTCTTTCATTTTCTGTATTTCAGTTTTTTGTTTACATGCTTGTACTTAAATTGGGGTGATAGATACATTCACTATCTTGACTGTGGTGATGGTATCACAGATACATACATTATCAAAATTTAACAAATTGTACACCTTAAATATGTGACATTTGTTATGCCAAGTATACCTCAATAAAGCTGATAAAACGTATAGACTATATTAACTGTTTGATAAGCTATGTGTCTTAATTTGTTCCTGCTGCTATAACAAAGTATCTTATAACAAAGTATCATGACTATTTAATTTATAAACAACAGTAATGTAATGCTCACAGTTCTGGAGACTGGGGAAGCCCAAGATCAAGGTGCCAGCAGATTTGGTATATGGTAAGGACCCGTTCTTCATGGATGGCACACACCTTCTATGTGTCCTCACATGGTGGAAGAGCAAAAGGGCCTAAAAAGCTCCCTCACACCTCTCCTTTAAGAGTACCAATCTTATTCATGAGGGCAGAGCCCTTATGACAGAATCATCCCAAAGGTCCCACCTTTTAATGCCATCACCTTGAGGGTTAGTTTTCAACATATGAATCTTGGAAGGATACATATATGCAGACCACAGCACTATGGAAGAATGATATAACCACAGGCCTTAAGAATATATGGATAGCTTGTAAGCGCTAGGGGTTGGAGGACAACAGCAAGTAACTTGATCCAGAAAGTAACTCAAAGGATGAATCTCAAAACAAAGAAACTAGAAATGAAGGGTAGCAGGGGGAGACATGCTTCTAAAAAGAAATCTTCCACCCCATCCTACTCAGTTTACAAAAGCTTCTCTACTTGAAGAAAAAAAAAACCTTCTAAATTAAGGTTTTAGAAGAACTCTTGTATTACAGAAAAGATTCTGGATTATGCTAAAAGCCAAAAGAAAAGCAGCTGAAAACTTTCAAGACACTAGAGTTCTTACCATGGACTTACAAGATCTCTTAAAATATGTGCTTAAAAAAAAGGAATGAGATAAAACATAGTTTTCCTTTTTTTTTTTTAGAGTTATATGTTTCTTGTGCTTAGCTTTTATTTTCTATTGTCCTTTTTCCTGTATTTTGTCTATAATTAGGAAAATTAATTAATCCTTTTGATTTATTTTTCTAAATTACTTCTCCTAATTTTCCTGTTTGGCTTAATATTGGTAAAATACTTCCTGAGGCTCTCAGATTAGAGCCGTCCCTTTTAGTTGTTTAGTTCACCTGCATTAACTTGTTTTGTTGTCTAAGAGAGGAAAGGAAATAACTAACAAGCTTTTTTATCAGCAAAGACTCATAATTTCACCTATAAAGTCAAAGTACAATGATACTTTCATTAACAAATGTTTTGACAAACACAGAAACTTTAAATGTTAAAAGCTTCATAATTTGGTGGAGGCTGGATGTACCACTCTAGACAATAAAAGGATGCTTAGCTTTCCTCAACATTTAGATTCTACCTACCAGGGATGAAGAAGTCAAGATTAAGGTCCCCCAAAGGGAAAATACTCCAGGATTCTGATGCGTGTGATATCTATCACAGGGTGGATTCTCCCTGAGCCACAATCTTCCGTGGTCTCTGTATCACTACATCACCAAATAAGCAGGAAAGCTAAGGCCCACCCAACCTGATGGGATATGAAATGGCTCACCCCTTAGTCTGACTGATAGCAGCTGGTGGTGAAGTACTGTGGTCAACAATGGAAATGTAGAATGCTCAGAATTCCAGTATCCCTAAAACTCTCATACATAATCCCTTCCCGAAATGCATGTGAAAGCAGAAAAGCAGAAAAGCTGAGCAACAGGCTTAATTTCAAAATGAGTCTTCATTCCAAAACTAAAAAGAGATGCAATCCTTAGGGGATGGATGTTTATTTTAAAATCTAAGGTAGGCAGGGCCCAGTGACTCACGCCTATAATCCCAGCACTTTAGGAGGCCGAGGTGAGAGGATTGCCTGAGTCCATGGGTTTGAGACCAGCCTGGGCAACTTGGCGAGACCTCATCTCTACAATAAAAAAATTTTAAAAATTAGTCGGGTGTGGTGGTGCATACCTGTAGTTCTAGCTACTTGGAAGGCTGAGGTGGAAGGATCACCTGAGCCCAGTAGGTCAAGGCTGCGGTGGCCTTGAGTGTGCCACTGCACTCCAGCCTGGGCGACGGAGTGAGACTCCAACTCAAAAACAAACTAACAAACAAACAAAACCTAAGGTACAAGCAATCACTTAAAGTAAATATAAAATACAGATAAAATTATCTTAAATAATTCTTAGCACAAATTCTAGTTTTCTTGGTACACCTAAAACAATATTTAGTAGATGAAAATAAGTTTTTAAAAAACTGCTCAGAGGCCGGGCACAGTGGCTTAGGCCTGTGATCCCAACATTTAGGGAAGCCAAGGCAGGAAGACAACTTGAGGCCAGGAGCTCAAGACTGGGCAACACAATGAGACCCTGTCTATACAAAAAGTATTTGTAATTAGCTAGGCAAGGTGGCATGAACCTGTAGTCGCAACTACTTGGAAGGCTGGGGTAGGAGGATCACTTGAGTCTAAGAGTTCAAGGCTGAACTATGATAGTGCCACTGCACTCCAGCCTGGGCAACAGAACGAGAACATGTCTCTTAAAAAAATTAAAAAAGAAGAAAATGCTCAGGGACTTTGCAAGAAATGCGATGTTATCTTACTAATTTACTTTTAAATTTTTCTTAGAATAAAGTTGAACTCCTGCCTTCTTTTCTTCTTTTGCAACTACATTTCTCCTCCACCTGTTAGACATGCTTCTTCCTGTATTTTTATATATAACTTAATTTTGCTATTGTCCTCCTTAGTTGAATATCACAGTGAGTTATCTGTTGTCAGCATTCTTTCTCTCACTTGAGAAAACTCCTACTTCTGGTGCTCATCACAGTACCCCATTCCCCATTGGAGAAGAAGAGACAATGCTCCAAGATGGACTTCTCACTAGTCTGTTTTAGTATTTTTCTCCCTGAAGATTACAGGAAACATTCTTTGACTCTCAATTAACGAAAGCTGGAAGAATGGGAATCTGGAGAAACCATGAAGAAAGACTGCAGGGAAAAGAAATAAAGCCAAGCAAAGAAAAGAAATAGAATAACTTCTATTCAACCAAAATTGTCAGCTCTGTTCTCATTCCTGAGGTCCCAGAGCTGCACCAGCCCCCGAAGCTCTCACTTTGATTCTTGAGCTACACTAGGATCCTTCTTAAGCTAACTTGAGTTTCTATCAGTGTCAACAAAAACAATCTTATCTGATACACAAGCAATTAGCGTTAAGGACACAAACAAGGCACGGTTCCATGGAGGGTAAATGCTATGATTTGAATGCATATGTCCCTCCAAAATTCTTATGTTGAAACCTAATCACCAAAGTGATGACATTAGAAGGTAGGGCCTTTGGGGGTGAATAGGTCATGAGGCTTCCTTCCTTGAGAATGGGATTAATTTAAAAGGAGCTAGAGGGCTAGGTAGACCCTCTTGCCTTTATGCCTTCTGCCATGTAAGAATGTAGCAACAAGGAACTATCTATGAAGCAGAGAGCCCGCACCAAATGCTGAATCTGCTGGCGCCAGAATTATAAGAAATACATTTCTGGCCAGGCGCAGTGGCTCATGACCCAGCACTTTGGGAGGCCGAGGTGAGAGGACTGCCTGAGCCCATGGGGTCGAGACCAGCCTGGGCAACTTGGTGAGACCTCATCTCTACAATAAATCAAAAAATTGGCTGGGCGTGATGGCGCATGCCTGTAGTTCCAGCTATTTGGAAGGCTGAGGGGGAAGGATCGCCTGAGCCCAGCAGGTCGAGGCTGCAGTGGCTGGGAGCGTACCACTGCATTCCAGCCTGGGCGACAGAGTGAGACTCCAACTAAAAAAAAAAAGAAAGAAAGAAATTTCTGTGTTTGCTTACAAATTATCCAGTTTAAGGTATTTTGTTATAGAAGCAAGAACTGTCTAAAACAGACTAAGAGAATTACACCTAGTAACTTCCAACCTTATCTCAACTGTGTTACCATTAACATTTCCTTTCTTCTATTACCCTATCTCTTTCAATAAAGGCAAGAATACAATAATACTCAAATAAATGCATACAATGCTCTGCAAAGGCATTGATACTGGTGAAAGTGAACTGATGAGTAGGCAAGCTGTATCACCAGGCAATCGTTCAAATCATTGTTTGTCAGCTGACATCCAAAATACAAAACTAAGAAAAAGGAATGGTTTTTAATGACAGGTTTATAGTATATGAAAGTTCATATAAGAGAAATCCTTTAAGGAGAACTTTTGTACCTAGTCATTGAGAAATAGGTAAACTTTCTCTGGACTATCAGAAGAAAAATTATGGGCTCTAAAGTTTACAAAATGAGAAAGACATTAGTTTCGAGCTTATAAGTCTTGAATTGACCTTATTTATAATTCGGTCCCCTGTGTTATTTTTATAGTTGAAATTGAGGAAGAATTGTCACTGAAATACCTATCAGTAAGTATAAACTTGTATGAAAATATCACATACTCTGATTTGGACACATAGTATTTAAGGTGGCTATTAGTTATACAAAGAGAATTAAATTGTCAGCTTATTATCTGGAGCTTAGGAGAGAGATCTAGGTAGAAAATATAAATCTAGGAGTCAGCAGCACACAGGTTATAAAGTCCTGGAAACAATGACACTTAAGAGGAGGAGCAGTCTGAGAGGGAGAAGAAAATGAAAAGGGAGGAAAGTACCAAAAGATGCAGCCAAATAGATATGGAGAGAACCAAGAAAGCTTAAAATCAGCTCGAGGCTAGGATGGTCAACTGTACTGCCATGAGGACAGAGGACAGAACAGATAAGGCCTCCCTTTCAGTAGGAATATTTTCCATTGACCTTCCTCCCATTCTTAGAGAAAAAATTTAATCCATACTTAATACTTCTCTATTCTCTAACACATTTTTAGAAAAAAGCCACTTTACCTCCAAAGTTGTGAATTATTTTTTAGCTAAACTAGTAGCAGTGACTCAGGCTACAACTAAGCAGCATCCCTAGATAAGGTGGTTACTAAACCTAATTTCAGATGCCTCCAAAGACACACTGAGCCCAGCTTGCAGGGTGGAGGAGAACGCAAATCTGCCTCAGCTTTCAAGGGAGATGTCATATGAAACACACACTGCTTAGTCCCCTACCATCCAACTTATCAAAACAATTAAGGGGGTTAAAAAGCAGAAAAAATCAGTCACTTTATGTACTCAAAAAGATGCACCTTAACAGGGCAGAAACTGCATCAAAACAGAGCATAAGCAGTTTAAAGAGCAAAAACTTTTAAGCCAGGCCTTCCTTCTTTTGAAGCCAACCCCAGTAACAATTTTAATTCTAGGTGAAATTCAGGATAGAAGCCCAGCAGAGCTAAGTCAATTTTTAGATTTTAAAGTTTAATATCAAAACATTCCCTGCTACTGCCAGCTGAGGTGAAATGGACACTCCATGTATTTGTCAGCTGGCATGAAAACTGGTACAACACTTTTGGAAAGCATTTTGGCAATATGATTCAAGAGCTTTTAAAACTGTTTCTATTTCTTCAGAAATCTATACTATTTCTGGAAATCTATCTAAAGGAATTAGTCTGTAATTAGGAGGGGAATAAACCCTTTTGGTTCATGAAACCATTATTCATTATACAAAAATCACTCTAAACCTTGTAACTAAACATTCAAAAGGAAATAGGTAAATTACAGGGAAATATGCAGCTAATAGAATTCTGAGAAATTTCTTAAAAATATAGAAAATGCAGAACATATAGTGGACAAAGCAAAAAAAAATGTATGGAGCATAACCACACGTGTATATAAACGCACAAAAATAAAAGTAGTTTTTTGCTTTTTTTTAAAGATGGTACAAGTGTAAAGAGAGATAAAAAGCAAACTGACTATAGGGTAAACCCAGGTGAGCAATACAGGAACATAAATTCATGGAAGTTCAAGATCCAGAGTTCTCAAAGCAGAAGATCTATCAGAAAGGGGGGGGGGGGAGTCAAAGAGAAAAAGGTATATATACCATTAAAGAATGACAATCAGAGATATACTGTGCAGCAGAAAGAAAGCAGAGTCTGCAAAAGCCCATCCCTATGCATCAACTGAAAGCTCAAATGACTCTGCAATGCTTTTCTCTCTTTTTATTCCTGCCTATTGCTCATTATTCTAAATTGTCAGTACTACAACTAACTCCACATTACCCATGAAAAAGAGAATCATAAATTTAGAAAATACTAAGTAGACAATCCAATGCCAACTGGCTTTAGACTTCGGGTGGCATCATATTAGAATTCCCTAACAACAATGTACCTTCCATTTAAGTTTGTATTAAACAACCAGAAAGTAATTTGCATTCCCTGTATACTCTATTAGAAGGAATAATAGTATGGAAAATGGTCCAGAAACAAACGAAAAAAGGAAATTAAGTCCTTTTTATATAATTAACCATAATCGTAAGTAGAATTTTAATATGTAGAATTTTATATACAAATAACCACACTATAAAATAATAAACGGCAGCCTTTCAAAATATTTAGAAAAAAATGTCTAAAAGATTGCAGGTGTTTACAGCTACACTAAATTCATTAACAGTCCAAAACATTGTTAAAGTATGTTAATTTTACTTGAAAAAACTACAGAAAGTAATTTTTAAAAATCATTTCTCTTACTATTAAACAAAAAGAAAGTAATCCAAAAGAGGGCAACAGATCATAATAGTTGAGAGCACAGAAGACTCAGACTGCTGGTGTTTGAATCCTGGCTCCACTAATTGGTAGTTTTGTGTTTCTCTAGGTACCTCAGTCTTCTCATTTAGAATAAAACAAAAATACTTACCACATAGGGTTGGCAGGAAGATTAAATGAGTTAAGGAATTTAGAAAATAGCCGGGACTAAGATACTAAACAGCATGCAAAAGGCTGTTGTCCCATTCTGGAGATGGATAGAGTGATGATTGCACAACAATATGAACCACTTTATATCACTGAGAAATGGTTAAAAGAGTAAATGTTACATTATACATACTTTATCACAATTTTTAAAAGGCTATTATCTATCACTCATTTGCTATTAAAGCATTTTAATTTCTCCTGGCAGAAAATAAACTATCACAATCTACATGAGACTCTATACAAAGTTTAGGATTCCTATAAAAATAATCTTTGCCAGGCGCCGTGACTCACATCTGTAATCCCAGTACTTTGGGAGACTGAGGTGAGAGGATTGCCTGCGCCCACGGGTTCGAGACCAGCCTGGACAATTTGGCAAGACCTTGTCTCTACAATAAATCAAAAAATGAGCCGGGCGTGGTGGCATGTGCCTGTGGTTCCAGCCACCTGGAAGGCTGAGGCAGAAGGATCACCTGAGCCCAGGAGGTCAAGGGTGTGGTGGCCATGAGCATGCCACTGCACTCCAGCCTGGGCAACAGAGTGAGACATCAACTAAAAAAATGAAATAAAATAATAATAATAATCTTTACCAATTAAAGAGTTTTTAGAATACTGATAGCAACTTCTAGGCTTATATACTTTTCAAAAATAAATTTCAAAATATATATATATAAGTTCTGATGTTCAAATTATGTAACTTGAATTCTCAAGCTAAAATTTACTCTTTAGAAGCTGGCAATATTATTCCTCTTATAGTAACAAAACAGAAATACACTTGTCTAACCTGAAGCAACTTGGAAACAGATCTATAGACCCTTTCTTTTGAATACAAGCATTTTAGTGTGTCTTCTTCATAAATACAGAAAGACTTCACAGACCTTAAATATAACCAGTTACAAATAGGACCCAAAAATCTTTAAATGCTTGTTTTAAAATAAAATCTTGCAAAATAGCCCCAAACCACTTCTCTCAGATTACAAAATGAGCATGTGGTGAAAAAGGACAGAGAATACCAATTTACTATACCCTATACTGACTGACAATTTTTGTTGCATAGCAACAAGATTCTGCAGTCTGAAAACAGCACAGAACTCCTTTTCTTGATTTGCCAAGCCACAATTAACCCCATCAAGGCTGAGAAAGTAGGCAAAAACAAATTTGCATAAATACTACCAACATTAGAAGTCTAATGATATAAATACTAAAACTATAAAATCACAAACCCAAATTCCAACCTATTTACAACTTGAAATTATCGACATGCCTTCACTCTCAACGTTTCTCAGTGTACTAGCAATAACTGTCAGTGTTCATTTTTGGACCACATTTCTTTTGAAAGCATTATCTGCAATAGTTTTTTGAGTTTTTTAATCCTACGTAATAGCACACCCACACATTTTTTTGTTTCATAATTTTTAAGAAATGTGATTCTTTCGGTTTATTTTCTAAAAATCATAATTTACAATAAAGGACTATAATTTCCTAATAGTTTAAGTGTTTCTCCTACTCAAAATCTGTTTGATTCATTTTTATGGATTGCCTGTGTAGGTAACTAGTAACATTTTGCAGAATTTTTTTTTATTTAAACAGGTTTGCTTCATCTGAAGAACAAAAAAAATAAAAGACTGCAGTTATTTTTGCCATAGCTTTACATACTTTCATTACTTAGAGGTTCTCCCTTTACTTTGAGGATGCTAAATGGCTACCAAGCCCCACAGTGATTCTCAACATTTCCAAAGATGAGAAGATTCTTTAAGTTCAAGAAAAGTTGATCTACTTTTACACTGTATCCATTAACTGAGAAAATGTTATTTTAAAACACTTTAAATTTACTAGCTTTTAAATGAATCTATACATTATCATAAAAGCACCTACACATACCTGAAATATAAGGCATGTGAAGGCTGGCATCATTGAATTACAGACAAAGTTTGGTACATAGGGGTTCAAATATTCTTTAAATAAATGCCACGGCTGCCCCTCAGGGACCACAAACTGCAAGTCATTAATCTACCGAAAAAGTTCAATTCATTTTGAGTAAAAGACTCAAAGTGCGTGTAAGTTTGGAAGTGAGACTAAGCCATGTAGTCTTGGGCACGACATTAATAAAGATATGCAACGTACCCTGAATGGTGGCTTAAGGATGGAAGAAATAATGTACGGAAAGAATGTGGCACATTAGTTTTGTCCCTTAACTTGTCGCTCAAAGTCTTTGACAACTCAGAATAATGTGTCATATTTCCTACCACTTCCTACACAAGCTGCAACATGAGACCTGAGACAGCACTGACTGTAATCTTAAGGATGAAAAATAAAATTTAAAAAGTAGCATTGAAAGGCAAAATAATAAGAGGCCATATAAAGTATTAAGAGCATGGCCTTTGGAGTTATGCAGGACTTTGATTTGACTCTCAGGTGTCATTTACCTGCTCTACGACTTCAACCAGGTCACTTAACTAACCTAAGTCCCAGTTTCCTACATTGTAAAATAGCAATGATGACACTGATCTCATGGCTTACTTTAATACATTAAATGAAATGATACATGTGAAGTTGCCTAGCTTGTCTTTACATGTTGAACAAATAATACCTATTACTTACCAAAGTTACCATATATATTTGGTTAACCCACCTGGTTTGCACCCAGTGTAAGCAAATGTTACTCAAAGGTTAGCCTCAGGGATGCTATGGTCCATGGCCAAGGGCTAATACTGTGTGCCAGACATGAGTTGGATCCTCAGCTATCAGGCCTCTGGATCGGTGAAAACATTTTATATTAGGTCTTTGGAAGCCAAAGGCTAATCTGTTAATCTTTTTTGTGTGTGTGTGTGTGTTAGAGTCTCACTCTGTTGCCCAGGCTAGAGTGCAGTGGCATGCTCACAACCACTGCAGCCTCGAACTGCTGGACTCAGGAGATCCTTCCACCTCAGTCTTCCAAGTTGCTGGAACTACAGGCATGCACCACCATGCCCAGTTAATTTTTTTGAATTATTGTAGCGACAAGGTCTCGCCAAGTTGGCCAGGCTGGTCTTGAACCCATAGGCTCAGGCAATCCTCTCACCTCAGCCTCCCAAATAGGAAATTCAGAAATTAAGATGAGGTCAACTTGCCCAGTCAAACGTCAATCTTTAAAAATAAGTTAAATTTATTTTAACTACCCACAATGAAATGACAGTGAAGTACTTCAGTTTCTTTCGAAGTATGTTATTTTTTCCACTTCATTTCTGTTAAAAATCAAAGCCTGATTTTTTTCTTCAGGTAGTTCCTAATTTACAAATGAGCTTATGTCAACTAATTTTTAGGATATAAACTGATTGTTTCTTGAAAATCTGTTTATAAATTGTGGTTGAGGTACCAGGCTAGCCCGTTAATAACGTCTAAGTAATCAAAAAGATACGTGAATTTTGTAGTAAAAATAGGAAACAGCATGAGTATCATCTTTCCTTTAAACATAAAGCATTTAAGTGTTTAAAATATGTTGAACATAACTTTTTTAACTTACAAGTTACACAGTAGTTTCTGACATTGTAGAATTTAAAAACGTTTGCCAATGGGCGTGATATTGGCCCTCATAAACATTTGGCAATGTCTGGAGACATTCTGGTTGTCACTACTCAGGGGAAAGGTTGGGGAGTGTGCTAAAGGCGTCTTGTGGCTAGAGACTAGGAATACTGCTAAACATCCCACAATTCACAGGACAAGCCTGCAACAGGGAGTTACCTGTCCCCAAATGTCAATAGTGCTGAGGTTGAGAAACCCTGCTGTTGAAGTAGGCATTAATATTGTGAAAAAAAACCAAAACATTAAACTCTCTTTAGCAAGACCTGGAAATATCATTTCTCCAGCATCACTTGTGGAAAAGATTATCCTTTCCCCCACTGAATGGTCTTGTCAACTTCGTTAAAAATCAATTGAACATGTATGTGAGCGTTTACTTCTGGGTTCTCTATTCTATTTGTTGGTCTATAGGTCTGTCTTTGTACCTCACTGTTTTGATTATTATAACTCTGCAGTAAGTTCTGAAATCAGGAAGTGTGTCTCCTCCAACTTTGTTCTTTCACAAGATTGTTTTGGCTATTCGGGGTCCCTTGAAATTCTATATAAATTATTTTTGCAAACACCACACTGGGTTTTGATAGGAACTGCACTGCATCTGTATATCAATTTGAGTAATACTGTCGTCTTAATATTAAATCTTTCAAGAAGACAGATCTTTTCATTTATTTAGGTCTGCTTTAATTTCTTTCATAGTTTTCAGTGTACAAGTCTTTCACCTCCTTGTTTAAATTTATTCCTAGATAGTTGATTCCTTTAGACGCTATCGCAAATGAAATAGCTTTCTTAAGGTCTTTTTTGATTGTTCATCAAGTGCATAGAAATACTATTGATTTTTGTGTGATCTTGGACCTGCAATTTTGCTGAATTCATTTATTAGCTCCAGTAGCTTTACTGCAGAATCTCTGCATATATTTGTTTTGTGTATGCATGCCTCCCTGTGTATCATCAGTCTTCTGAGACAGCTCATCTGACTAAACTGAGAGATAAATGAGATCAAAGTTATGTTCCACATGCAAATAGGAAATTCAGACAAGAGCTGAGGTTGAAGTCCTAACCCTTAGTACCTCAAAGCATGACCTTAAGTAGAAACAAGACCTTTGCAGATGTAATTAGTTAAGATGAGGTCATAAAGGACTAGGGTGGGCCCTAGATTCAATAGGGCTGATATCCTTACAAGAGGAAAACACCATGTGAAGACAGACACATGAAAAAGACAGCCATGTGACCACAGAAGCAGAAGACTGAAGTGATGTGTCTACAAGCCAAGGAATGTCAAGGAATGCCAAGGACTGCCAGCAAACACCAGGACGTAGAAAGAACAAGGAAGAAATTCTGCCTCAGAACTGTAACATAGAAATGTTGCTTACTGGTCTGCCCTGCAAGTAAGATGCAACATCAACTCTTGCCTGAGTTTCCAGTCTGCCATCTGCCTTACAAATTTTGGACTTACCAGCCTCCATAATCATATGAGCCAATTTCTTTAAATAAACAAGTAAATATTGATTCTGTTTCTCTGGACAACTTGGACTGGTAATGAAGGGACCATTTATGAAAATAGGGGAAGAGTACATTTGGAGGTCAAAAACAAACTGCCGGCCAGGCTCGGTGGCTCAGCCTGTAATCCCAGCACTTTGGGAGTCTGAGGCGAGTGGACAGCCTGAGCCCGCAGGTTCGAGACCCACCTGGGCAACTTGGCGAGACCTCGTCTCTACAATAAATCAAAAACTAGCCGGACGTGGTAGCACAGGCCTGTAGTTCCAGCTACTTGGAAGGCTTGGAGGTGGATGGATCGCCGGAGCCCAGCAGGTCGAGGCTGCAGTGGCTGGGAGCGTGCCACTACACTCCAGTCTGGGCGACAGAATGAGACTCCAACTCAAAAAAAAAAAAAAACTGCCCACCTTCAAAACTGTACCCAGGATCTGCATAAGCTTATGTACTTAAGTTTTTAAAAAAACTTTACTGAATTAGTTTTTAACTTTAGTACATTTCATAGACTCATATAAAAATAACTGTAACAGTCAATCTGTTAAAGGTAAACAGAATGGTTGATTGATACTTATTTTGTATGTAAGATTTACACGTAGGAAAATAAAACAAAATATACATTTGATGTGTTGTCTTTACACAAGTGTATATTGTAAATGTCATCAAAATGTTATAATCTTCACTTTGTCACTTACTCAGAACATAATGTGTATAATATAAAATGGTTTAAAGTACTCTCCCAAAACCTTTATTTTTGAAAAATCAAATGATTTAACTAAAGAATTAAAATGAGAAAGCCTAAAACAATCAATAACCAGGAGTACAGTTTTTTAATTTATTCAAAAGGTTATTAGAAGTGTCTCATTGTACCCAGCATAATACAAAATGCTTAGAAAAATGTACCATTAACTTACACTTCACTTTGAGGGAAAAATATATGTATAAAGTACCAGATGAGCTGGAGAGCCAACAGATGCTATGAGTTCAAGAAGGGAGAGAGACAAAGCCCAGAATGATCACTAAGACAACCCAAAAGAGGAAACTGAAGCAACAGTAGGACTGAAGTAAGCACAAAGAAGGCAACTTTCCAGAAGACAGAAAATAATGAAACCAAAACTCCAATAGTACCTTTAGAGAACAACAAATGACCGTTCTGAAGTGAACTCACATGAGGAGTATTGAAAAGCATCATTGGGCCGGCGGGGTGGCTCAAGCCTGTAATCCCAGCACTTTGGGAGGCCAAGGTGAGAGGACTGCCTGAGCCCAGGGGTTCGAGACCAGCCTGGGCAACCTGGCAAGACCTCGTCTCTACAATTTAAAAAAAATGAAAAAATTAGCCAGGAGTGGCAGGGCGTGCCTGTAGTTCCAGTTACTTGGAAGGCTGACCGAGCCCAGTGGATCGACACTGGAATGGCCGGGAGGGTGCCACTGCACTCCAGCCTGGGCAACGGGGTGAGACTCCCACTCAAAAAAAAAAAAAAAGGCATCAGTGGACTGGTTTTTGAGGGCCCTGAATGCCGGGGTAAGACATCTCTTCTGTATACCACAGGGTATACGTTAAAGTATTTTTAGGAGGAACTTTAGAAAGGATAGCTGACTACATAGGGACCACACACAATGCCGGGAAGGGAGAATAAGAGATCTGGAGGAAAGAAGAACTTCTTCCTAGCGATGCTAATAACTATTCTGAAGTCCAAAGGGCTGATTTTTAAAAATTTTTCTTTCTGAGTTGGAATCTCACTCCATTACCCAGGCTGGAGTGCAGTGGCACACTCACGGTCACCCCAGCGTCAACTTGCTGGGCTCCGACAATCCTTCTGCCTCAGCCTTCCAAGTAGCCAGAACTACAAGCGCGTGCTACCACGCCCGACTAATTTTTGATTTATTGTAGAGATGGGGTCTCCCCAAGTTGCCCGGGCTGGTCTCAAACCTGCAAACCCAGGCAATCCATTTGCCTCGGCCTCTCAAAGTGCTGGGATTGCAGGCTGAGCCACAGAACCCGGCCGGGGCTGATTTTAATTTCAAGATTCATCTTAGATTTAAAAACATAATTTTGAAATATACGTACTCTAAGAATTTAACTGGCTACCCACTTTTAGAATGCCTAAAAACAGAAAGTTTCATATTAAAAGTTAAAGAGGCAGTTTCTCTTGCCCATGCCAACTCTGGCATGTCTCCCTTTCTTTCCTCTCTTCTTTCTCTAATCAACTTTTACAACTTTAAAATAAGGCGGGCTCGGTGGCTCAGCCTGTAATTCCAGCACTTTGGGAGGCTGAGGCAGTGGATTGCCTGAGCCTGAGAGTTCGAGACTAGACCGGGCAACTTGGCGAGACCTTATCTCTACAATAAATAAAAAAATTAGCCAGGCATGGTAGCGCGTGCCTGTTATTTCCGGTTACTTGGAAGGCTGAGGCAGAAGAATCACTGGAGCCCAGCAGGACGACCTGGGGTGGCCGTGAGTATGCCACTGAACTCCAGCCTGGGCGAGGGAGACTCCAGCTCAAAATAAAATAAAATAAAAGTTAAAGACAAAAGGTCAAAGAACATTCAAGAGCTTGAAATATATATGTGTGTGTATATATATATTTGTTTTGTTTTAAACATTATGGTACAACACAAAGCAATAAACAGAATACACCTAATCCATAAATCCTCTAACCGCATTATGGCAAATCTCAAAACAAGGCAATGAATAATTAATCCCATTTTTCAGAGAAAGAAATTGAGGTTTGGTACAGACAAGGTCTCACAGCCGGGAAACAACAGAATGGCTTTGAAGTCAATGCTGATTCTATTAAACTTGATTATCTCCATCCAAAATGAAAACACCTTGAACAACATTTGTATCTAGAGGAATATAAAATGAAAAGATAAGATTCAGATGTATTTCCCTTAAGGAAAAACAAAGTAATATTTTACTAAAGCAATACAAAATAACACTGGCAATCAGCTATAAAAAAAGGTATAAATTTAAAATATTTGAGAAAGATATTATCTAGAAAGGAATCTACCAAAATATATATGAAATAGTCCCTACTTTTATGGTTTCACATCTGCTCTTCAGTTCTTGAAAATCAATTAATGAGCCGGACTCGGTAGCTCAGCCTGCAATCCCAGTACTTTGGGAGGCTGAGGTGAGTGGATTGCCTGAGCCCGCGGGTTCAAAACCCGCCTGGGCAGCTTGGCGAGACCTCTTCTCTACAATAAATCAAAAATTAAGCCGGGCTCGGTGGCTCAGCCTGTAATCCCGCGCTTTGGGAGGCTGAGGTAAGTGGATTGCCTGAGCCCGCGGGTTCAAGACCTGCCTGGGCAACTTGGCAAGACCTCATCTCTACAATAAATCAAAAAAACAAACAAACAAACAAAAATTAGCCGGGCGTGGTAGCGCGCGCCTGTAGTTCCAGCTACTTGGAAGGCTGAGGCGGAAGGATCGCTGAAGCCCAGCAGGTCGAGGCTGCAGTGGCCGGAAGCGCGCCACTACACTCCAGTCTGGGTGACAGAATGAGACTCCAACTCAAAAAAAAAAAAAAA
>CAUYQG010273933.1:0-34283 GCA_963574415.1 Tarsius wallacei
TGAAGATAACACGAAGCCTTATATCTGAGAAGGCAAGGAGTTAGAAGAGGCGACTTCTCTAAGCTGGACTCGGTGGCTCAGCCTGTAATCCCGCGCTTTGGGAGGCTGAGGTGAGTGGATTGCCTGAGCCCGCGGGTTCGAGACCCGCCTGGGCAACTTGGTGAGACCTCATCTCTACAATAAATCCAAAAATTAGCCGGGCATGGTAGCGCGCGCCTGTAGTTCCAGCTACTTGGAAGGCTGAGGTGGAAGGATCGCAGGAGCCCAGCAGGTCAAGGCTGCAGTGGCCGGGAGCAGCCACTGTACTCCAGTCTGGGCGAAGGAGTGAGGCTCTAACTCAAAAAAAAAAAGAAGAGGCGGCGTCTCCAGGATGAGGAAACTGGCCACTTGAATGCAGTGGCGCCCTCTCCTCAGCTACCCATCTGTCTGAGCATCTGCATAGCTGGTCAATCTCATTTCAAAGCCAATCATCTTTCACATCTCCAAGAGCATTTCTACATGTAAATTCCTCCTTCTTGAAAATCCTTCCCTGTGGATTCTACCTCCTAAAGCTTGCACCTCTGCTCTCCCCTCCATCCCCAAGCCAGACCCTGCAAATGCTGGGAAATTTCTAGGGGGTGACTTCAGTTGTTGCAAGGACTAGGGACAGATGCGGACATTCACTCACTGGGCAGGGCCATGGATGTCTGCACCCCACAATTGAGAGTCAGTCCCTCCCTATGAAGAACTGTCCCAGGTCCTATATGACTACCTTTGAATGTTGAACATTCATGCTGATGAAAAGCCTGATTATAGGCCAGGCGTGGGGGCTCATGCCTGTAATCTTAGCACTTTGGGAGGCCGAGGTGGGAGGGTTGCTTGAGGCCAGGAGTTTGAGAACAGCCTCGACAACACAGCAAGGCCCATCTCTATTAAAAAAAACAAAAAGAACCACCTGATTATAAACCTCTGAACCCAGAATCTAGTCCCATGATATATGTAAGTTCAAGTATTCTTCTGCATGGTTATACGAGCTATTGAAATTCCCAGGAATGCAACGACCAGTAAGTCAAGAGGAAACTGTACTTTGTTTTGTTCTGAACTTCACCAAGAGTTGCTCATCATTTTAGAAAACCTGGCATCAGTAGTAACACCACTTGTGTCATTTAGGCCTCCAATACACTCTGGATCGCTCTGTATTTGCAGCTGTGTCACTTAGCGATCTTTAGGTGTGAGCAGCTGACTCATTATTTCGTCTACTGTGGTCTCGGCTGAGTATTTACATGTTAAAATTCATCTTGTTTATAACAAGTCACAACCCTTTGATATCTCCTTGATTTTAAAAAGTCTCTTGGGATAGCCAGGTGTGGTAGCTCATGCCTGTAATCCCAGCACTTGGAGAGGCGGAGATGAGAGGATTGCCTGAGCCCATGGGTTTGAGACCAGTCCCAGCTACTTGGTGAGACCTTGTCTCTACAATAAATAAAAAAAAATTAGCGGGGCATGGTGGCCCACACCTGTAGTTCCAGCTACTTAGAAGGCTGAGGTGGAAGGATCGCCTGAGCCCAGCAGGTTGAGGCTGCAAGACATGACTGTGCCACTGTACTCCAGCCTGGGCGACAGAGTGAGACTCTGACTCAGAAATAAAGAAATACATGAAGCCTCATGGGATAAATAAAATGTGGTTTATTCATACAATGGAATATTATTTGGCAGCAAATTTAAATGAATATGCTACAGCATGGATGAGTCTAGAAAACATGCTAAGTGAAAAAAGCCATTCATGAAAGATCTTATATGATTCTGTTCACGTGAATGTCTAGCATATGCAAATCTACAGGAATACAAAGTAGATTTGTGGTTACCAGGGGATGGAGGAAGGGAACTGAGGGTGACTGCTAACAGTTACAAGGTTTCTTTTGAGGATGACAGAAATATTCTGGAATTAGATAGTAGTGATGGCTGACCATATATTGTATGATTCAATTTATGAGAATGCCCAGAATAGGCAAATCTCTAGACACAGAAAGTAGATTTGTCAGCCGGGCTCGGTGGCTCAGCCTGTAATCCCTCGCTTGGGGAGGCTGAGGTGAGTGGATTGCCTGAGCCTGCGGGTTCGAGACCCGCCTGGGCAACTTGGCGAGACCTCATCTCTACAATAAATCAAAAAATTAGCCGGGCGTGGTAGCGCACACCTGTAGTTCCAGCTATTTGGAAGGCTGAGGTGGAAGGATCTCCTGAGCCCAGCAGGTCGAGGCTGCGGTGGCTGGGAGCGGCCACTGCACTCCACTCTGGGCAACAGAGACTCCAACTCAAAAAAAAAAAAAAAAGAAAGTAGATTTGTTGTAGTTTAGGGTCAGAAAGTAGGTGAGCTGGGGCCAGGCACAGTGGCCCACATCTGTAATTCCAGAACTTTGGGAGGCCAAGGTGGGGAGGATTGCTTGAGCCTAGGAGTTCAAGACCAACCTGGGCCACCAAGCGAGACCTCATTTCTAAAAAAAAAAATTAGCCAGGTGTGGTGGTGTGCTCCTGTAGTTCCAGCCACTCAGGAGGCTGAAGTAGAAAGATCAAGAAGTTGAGGCTGCGTTGAGCAGTGATCAGGGGATGAGCTTGGGTAGGGGATGGAGGGGTGACAGCTAAGGGGATCAAGATTTCTTTTGGAGGGTAATGCAAATGTTCCAAATCTATTATTATTATTTTTTAGTTTTTAGAGATGGGGGTCTCAATCTGTTGCCCATGCTGGAATGCAGTGGTGTGATCATAGCTCACTGTAGTCTTGAACTCCTGGGCTCAAGCAGTCCTCCCACCTCAGCCTCCCGAGTAGCTGGAATTGCAGGTGCATGCCACTATGCTCAGCTACATGTTTTAAAATTCATTGTGGTAACGGATGCAGAACTCTGAACATAATAAAAACCAATGAGGTCGGGCTCAGTGGCTCAGCTTGTAATCCCTGCACTTTGGGAAGCTGAGGAGAGTGGATTGCCTGAGCCTGTGGGTTCACGACCAGCCCGTGCAACTTGGCGAGACCTTGTTTCTACAATAAATCAAAAAATTAGCCAGGCGTGGTAGCGCACACCTGTGGTTCCGGTGACTAGGAAGGCTGAGATGGAAGGCTCTCCGGAGCCCAGCAGGTTGATGCTGGGGTGGCCATGAGTGTGCCCCTGCACTCCAGCCTGGGTGACGGAGTGAGACTCCAACTCAAAAATAAATAAATAAAAATGAAATAAAATAAAAACCATTGAGTTGTATACTTTAAATGGGGGAACTGGATTATATCTCAAAACTGTTAAAACGTCTTATGGGTGTAGGTATGTCTAGATATATATATGGGTGCATGTGTATGTGTTTCATCTACTGTAGTCTCAGAAGGGTATTTACATATTAAAATTCACCTTGTCTTATAACAAGTCACATCCCTTTGATCTCTCCTTGATTTTAAAAAGTCTCATGGGATAGCTGGGCATGGGAGCTCATGCCTGTAATCCCAGCACTTTGGTAGGTGGAGATGAAAGGATTGCCTGAGCCCAGGGGTTTGAGACCAGCTCCAACAACTTATATATATATACACACACACGCATATATATATATATATATATAAATAGTATTTTAGACAATAAAGTAGGCATGACAAAATATTTGTGGGAGAAAGGGGGCATTGGTATGGGTATGACATGACTGGGAACAGCGGCTCTTCAAGCTTTGTTCCCTGTTGGTGTCCCTGGCTTCAATTCTTCCCTCCTCCTCCCTTGCTCACTCCACTGCAGACACACTGGACTCCTTGATTCCCTGCTGTTCCTGTCACATCCAATCTCAGTCCAGACCCAGGGCCTTTGCACCTGCTGTTCCTTTCCCTTCTCTAAACAAAGAAGCTTGCTCCCTCTTCGTGCAGAGAGGCCTTTCCTGACCACCCAATGATCACAGCCTGTGTATGTGCCTTTTTAATGTCCCCAGCATGGACCTTCAGATTCATATTCAGTTGCTAACCCCACATCAATCAACATTCTGTGAGGCCAAATGGACATTGTGGGCATCTCAAACTTACAGTCCAAAATGTTAGGGAACTCCTCACCTTCCTTCTCAAATGTGTTTCCACCATGGCCTTCCTCATTTCAGCACAGGGAAAATGCATCCTTCTAGTACTCAGACCCAAGAGTTAGGAGTCTTCTCTTTCCCTCACACTCAGCATCTAATCAGCAGTTCTGTTGGCTCTATCTTCAAAATATATCCTAGATTATTCTAGAGTAAAAGAGACTCATGAGGTATAACAATCAAATGCAACACCTGAATGTTGACTGCATCTTGGGTAGAAAAATCCTCTGTAGCTATAAAAGACATTTTAGGGCAATTTGAATATGGGCTTTTAGTGAGATAATAGCATGGAATTAGTGTTAATTTTCTTTGGTGGGATAACAGTAATACAACAATGTAGGAGATAGTCCCTGTTCTTGAAAAGTATATGTCAAAATATTAGGGGTTAGAAGTCATGTGGTCTACAACTTATTTTTCAAATGGATCAGCAAAACAAAACAAAACAAAAATTGTATGTATATGCATGCATGCGTAAATGTTAACAACTGGTCAATTTAACTTCAGTGTGCAGGGACTATTCTTCAAGCATTTTCAAAATAAAAAGGGAGCTGGGCACGGTGGCTCAAGCCTGTAATCCCAGCACTTGGGGAGGCAGAGGTGAGGGGATTGCCTGAGTCCACGGGTTTGAGAACAGCCTGGGCAAGTTGGTGAGACCTCGTCTCTACGATAAATCAAAAATTAGCCGGGTGTGGTAGCACGTGCCTGTAGTTCCGACTACTTGGAAGGCTGAGGATCGCCGGAGACAAGCAGGTCGAGGCTGGAGTGGCTGTGAGCATGCCGCTGCCCAACTCAAAAAAAAAAAAGTGTGTGTGTGTGTGTGTGTGTGTGTATATAATACATATTTATCTATATATTATATATATATACACACACATTTTATATATATATATATATTCCTACTTTTGTGGATTTAAAATTATTTCACAGAGAAACAGAAAATAAACAAGCAAATAAGTAAACTATATAGGACATCAGAAAATGAAAGTACTATGAAGAAAAATAAAGCAGAGAAGAGGGAAAGAAAGTGTTAGGGCATAGATTTTTTTTCCTCCTTTTATTGAATTTTTGTTTTGCTTTGTTTAGTTTTTTGTTTTTTGAGTCAGTGTCTCTGTCACCCAGGCTGGAGTGCAGTGGCTTGTTCATGGCTCACAACAGCCTTGATTTCCTGGGCTCAGATGATCCTTTTTCCTCAGCCTCTTGGACTCAGGCAATCCTCTTGCTTCGGCCTCCCCAAGTGCTGGGATTACAGGATTGAGCCACCGCACCTGGCCTATCTATTATTGTTACTACTGGGTTCTTACTACCTGGTTCAAAGTAGATACTCAGCAAAGGGTAAATAAATGGATGGATGAAAGAATGAAGGATGACATGCCCATAGGACCAAGCAGGAAGGGAACTAGGTGGAGGCAACAGGTGTATCTCATCTTGGGTGGGAGACATCTGGTAGAGTGCTGTGCATTTGGGTAGACAAAATTCTAGAGTTTTCTAGATTAATTGGAAATGCTAATTTGTATCTTAGTTTTTAAATGTTAACAACCTCTTCAAAATGTCCAAGAACCACTGTGTAGTGTAAACAATCCAATGTGCTAGCCAGGCTACCCATTTGCAGTCTGTGCCTACAAATCCCTGAAAATCTGCCTTGGACTCTGGAGTCAGCTGCTCAGGTTTAAAGCCACTAATGCTGGGCAAGGGATCTCACCTCTCTGAGATTCCTTTCTCACATCTGTAAAATGGGGCTATTCAGGCCTCCTCCATAGGATTTTTATGAGGCCTCATGCAGATCACACATGCGATAATAAGCCTGTAATCCAAGCATGGCCACAAGTACCTGGAGCTGAGTATGATTGCCCTTCCGGTGACTCACAGCTCTTATCACTGGCAGGTTACACCTCAGTCCCCTTGGTCATGTTTCTGCTTGGCCCCTGTGAGCATGTCCTCATCTGTTCACTCAAACAAGCAACATGTGCTGAGCACCTATTATGTGCCAAGCATAGGGTAATGATTCTGCAATTAATGTGTGCCCATAAAGGTACCCAAGAGATGGTAATTGTCACTGTTGTCTCAGACTTGAACCTGTGGTACAGCTATTTGGGAAAACAGTCTGGCAGTTCTTCAAAAAGCTCAACATAGATTTATCATATATCCCAAAAATTCCACCCTAGGTATCGCCCAAGAGAACTAAAAACATGTTCACACAAAAACTTGTACATAAATGTTCATAGCAGCATTATTCATAATAGTTAAAAAAAGTAGAAACGACCCAAATGTCTATCAACTGATGAACAAAGAAAATGTGGCGTATCCATGCAATGAAATATTATTTGGCCATAAAAAGGGATAAAGTTTTGCCTATGCTACAACATAGATAAAACTCGAAAGTGAAAAAAAGCCAGACGCAAAAAGCTACATATTATATGATTCCATTTACGTAAAAGACCCAGAATAGGCAGATCCATAGAGACCAAAAGTAGATTAGTGGTTGGAAAGAACTGGGATTGGGGAGTGGTTGCCAGTGGGCACAGAGTTTCTTTTTGGCATGATGAAAATCTTCTGGAATTAGATGATAATTGATGCACAACTCCATGATTATACCAAAAAAAAAAAAAAAAAACCAAAAAAACCCTACTGAATGGTGCACTTCTAAACAGTGAAGTTTACAGTATGCGAATTATATCTCAACACAGCTGTTATTTAAAAAAGAATCACCAGGAAAAACAAACAACCTGACAAGTCAAGAGAAAGAAACAGCATGTATACCACCAGACCTAGGAGTAAAGAGGTATTTAGTCTGTGATACAGTATTTCAGAGCAGTGCGGGAAGAATGAATTAGCCAAGAAAAGGTTTGAGGACAAGTAGTTAATCATGTGGGGAAAAATTAAGTTAAATTTTGGCCGGGCTCGGTGGCTCAGCCTGTAATCCCAGCACTTTGGGAGACCGAGGTGAGTGGATTGCCTGAGCCCACGGGTTTGAGACCAGCCCAGGCAACTTGGCAAGACCTTGTCTCTACGATAAATAAAAATTAGCCAGGCATGGTAGCATGCGCCTGTAGTTCCGGCTACTTGGAAGGCTGAGGTGGAAGGATCACCAGAGCCCAGCAGGTGGACGCTGGGGTGGCCATGAGTGTGCCACTGCACTCCAGCCTGGGCAATGGAGTGAGGCTCCAACTCGAAACAAAAGAAAACAAAAAACCCTTTAAGCCAGGTGCAGTGGCTGGCTCTGAGAGGTGGAGATGAGAGAACTACCTGACTCCAGGAATTAGATATCAACCTGGGCAACTTGGTGAGACCTTGTCTCTAAATAAATCAGAAAATTAGCTGGGTATGGTGGCACATGCCTGTGATTCCAGCTACTTGGAAGGATGAGCTGGAAAGATGGCCTGAGCGCAGCAGGTTGAGGCTGTGGTAGCCATGAGCATGCCACTGCACTCCAGCCTGGATGACAGAGTGAGACTCTGACTCAAAAAAAAAAAAAAAAATATATATATATATACACACACACATATAAGTTAAACGTTAAGAAAATTTTCACCTCTCCCACCTTCCAAGTGGTGGCCTAGGGAAGTCCTTTTACTTCTCAGAGCCTCTTTTTCCACATCTGTAAAATGGGCATATCATTCCTGATCCATACTGTTTGTGCAAACATTCAATGAGACACTGGTGGCCTGTTCCTTAGTAGTCGCTCAGTCAATGTTAGCTGTGACAACACAACCACTGCTGGCAGCAGGGTTGCTGTTTTCACAACACAGCAAGGTCCAAATCCTAGTTTGCTGCTTAGTAATTGTGTGACCACCAGCAAATGCTCTCACCTCTTTGTGCCTCAGTTTTCCAAGCAGTTTCCTGTTCATCTCCAACATTAACATCACCACACCTACTCTGTATCATTGACTCAATGACTAAAGTGGCTTCCCAGTGGCTGGTACATGAGAAGCCCTAAGGAAATAAGAGCTGCCTGTGTGATAGACACAGAATTGTAGAACCACAGCATCTTAGAGAGATCCACAGGTGTAGACCCACAGAATCTGGGAGTTCCAATACATTAGAACAGTTGAATCTTGGATAAAATATACCTAGAATCTTGGAACCAAAGGGCTATGAAATTGTCGAAGTTTTAGAGCCAAAAAGACCTCAGAGATCATCTGCCCCAGTGTTTTGCAAGCCCATGGAAATTTTCAAATACGACTGCTACTAACAACAACAACAACAACAACAACAACAACAAAGTAGCAGCCACCACAATAGCTAACACAGTGCTTACTATTTGTCAGGCATGTTTCTAAACAGTTTAATAGAGTAACCTGTGTAAGCTTCACAGCAACTCTATAAGATAGGTGTTATTAATACTATGTTTTCCTAGATTGGAAAATAGAGGCATAGAGGAAGAAATTGCACAAAGTTACACAGGTAGTGAGTAGTAGAATCAGGATCTGATCCTAGGCCAAAATCAATGCTTAGATTCCCAAGCCTTATCAGAAATTCTAACTTGATGGCTCTGGGTTGGGACCCTCAAATCTGCATTTTAAGCTACTCGGATGACTCAGATACCAGCTATGACTGAGAAACACTGATCTAGCCCAGAGGTGACCAAATGGTGATCCTCAGACCACAGTCAGCCTATAGTCATATTTTATCTGACCTTACAACGTTTTTAAAAAAAAAACCTGTCAGCCTTTTAAAATCAGTTGACTTCAAAAACTTATGGCTTCTTTTGAAAATTTTGGAAGATATGGCAATGTCCATGTGTCCAAAGGGCAAGAATTGGACGGAGCTGAGTATCAGTTTCTCCCTTTAAGGATGGCATACTCTTTCCAGGCGCACCCCTTAGCCCTTGATGTTCCCTTTCTGGATCCTGGAGTCATTTAATTTATAATCCCTGGGTTGGCCCAGCTGCTACACTGCGAAAGAAGAAAGACTGAGGCCTATACAAAGGGAAAGGCCTGAATAACACAGCAAGCCCAAGGCAAAGAGAGAGTAGACCTGACTCTTGACTTTAAAAATCCCATAATAACAGTAACAACAGCTAACATTTAAAAATGACTTTCCATGCATTATGCATACAGGCTAAGTGCTTTTCAAACACCAGTGAACATTCACTATCACTCTTAAATAGGCATCATGATGAGCCTCATGTTACAGGTGAGAAAAACGAGGCATGGAGAAATCAAGTCACTTGCTCAAGGTCACATGGGTAGGAAGTAAAAGTACTGGCAGAGTAGGATTCAATTCAACGCCTGACCCCAGAACCTGCGCCTTCAGCCGTGATCTCAGTCTCTGGAACCCTGAGTCATAAGGCAGAGAATCGATCCCCATTCTAGAACCTTTCGACCCCCCAGTCTCAGAGCTCCTGTGGATTAAGGGGAGGCACTGGAAGGTGCTGACCCCATTTCCTCAGCAACGTTCACGAACTCCTGATGAACCCAGAGCCCCTCGTGGCCACAACCAGGGCGGTGGAAAAAGGCGATGCCCGCGCCTCCCTGTGAACTGCGGGAAAGCCGTGCCCTGCTGGTGGGCAGGGATCCGGGAGAAGCCCGGCTGGGCGCGAGGAGTGGAGTCGCTTCAGCACCAAGGACAGCGGCCGCGCTCCATGCCCAGGCCTGCCGTCTTTTTGGGGGAGGCCCACCTGGCGGCGCTCCTCCAGGACCCCCCGCCCACCGCTCCCTCAGGACCCTGGGGGGTCTCAGGCCCGTGCTCTGCCCCACCTCAGGGCAACGGCAGGACCCGGGAATTCCAGATCCCTTTCACCGAGGCCCTCGCCCTGTCTTTGGCTCCAGGCGGACGTTTAGGAGCTCTCGCGGGCGGCCCGCCGGCCCGCCCAGGTCTTCGGGCCCCTTTTGAACGGAGTGCGCGGGTCTACGGGGTGAGGAGGGGACGGGAAACGCCAGCCCCGCGCGGTCCTCCCCCTTACCCCCTTCCGGGTCCGGGCCGCGCCGCCAGGGGCGAGGCGGCCAGCCCACTTGCCCCCCGTGCGCGCCGTCGTCATGGCAACCCGCGAGGCCCGGGAGGCGATTGGTCCGCTCCCTGCCACGCCCCTACGCCGCCGCTTCCCCGTAACTGAGGCAACGGGGGGGCGCAGCCCTCCCCGCTCCCATGCCTTCTCAGGGAGGGCTATGTAGGAGAGGGACCCACCCCCCTCTCTCGCTAATGAAGCACCACCTCTACCCCCGTACGGTAATTATGGGGAGAGGGTAGCTGAGAGGCCATTTCTAAACTATTCTGGACGTGGTTGGGCTGTCATGAGGTCACTTCCGGCGAGAACAGGAAGTGGGAGGCAGGTTGTTCAGAGAGACAATGGGATGAAGTGGAAGGGAGAATGAGGGGCTAGAGAATCCCAGGCAGAAAAGACAAAGTGGGGTGTAGGGTCGCATTCTTCCAGACCTTTGCTCCCTCCCTGAATCAAGTCCACTCCAAGTCGTCTGAAGTCCTTTCTATACTATTAGGGCTAACTCCCTAATAATAATCGCTACCATGTAGTGTTTGACTGATAAACATTTTATCGACTTTGACCCATTGAACCTCCCCAGTAATGCAGTGATGTGGGAGGATTGTGTCTTTGTGAACGTTACCAGCTTTACAGCAACCCAGTCTCTGCCCCAGCTGACCTGCTTGGCTCTGTCGGGGTTCATCGTGGTTTGGGGCTGAAGGATGTTGACCACCTCAGGCTTGGTCATCGCTTGTGGGATTTCTCGGACCTTCTCGGCAATAAAGCTGTGCACAGCATTCAAGGCCTCTGCCGTGCCCTGAACTAGGCATACCCGCTCTGTGGTTCCTGTTGAGCAAGGGAGAGAGAGGGCACACTCATCAGCCAGGAATGGGGACATTCCTGAGAGTCGGGCCTCTTGATGGGAGGGGAAAACTGGGGTCCAGAGAGTGGACTTGACTGAGCTTGGGCGAGCTGGCATGGGCTCCCAGGCCATGATGGGTAGCTGCGAGAATGAATGGAATTCCCATTTTGTAATCTGCACTTCATCTCCCTCCCCTAAAACAACCTCCGGGGATGGAATGATGCTTAAGTGCTTTGCGATGCCCACAGCAGCCCTGGACAGGGAAGACAGGGCTCAGCTGCCTCTTCCCAGTTCTTGCGGGCTCCCTGGTTGCTTTGGCAACCATTCACTCACCCCCCCCCTTTAGGAGCGGAGAGCTCAGGACTGCAACGGTTGCCACAGTAACTGGAACCCCCTTATCGGTCTGGCTGGCCGGGTCCTCAGCCCACCCCCAGGGGGACGAGGGACGAGGCCCCGTTGCCATGGCAACCCCTGAAAGCCTGCAGCGTCGGCCCCTGGGCTTTTTGGAGAGGATGGGGAAGGGCTGGGGGATGGGGGAGGCAGAAGAGAGGCCCGAATGCCTGCCTGGACCCACCAGATGGAGGGCTGAGGGGTGGGGGAGGGCAGGGGTGTGGATAGGAGAGAGCAGGGTGGGTCAAAGACAGCTCCTGGAAGAGGGGGGACCAAAGGACTGGGAAAGGGGGGTGGGTGGCGGCTTTTGCTGGGGATTCTCCAGATATTGGCTGCAGCTCTGACCTGGGCATCTTTCTCACTTCTGCTTGTGTGTGATGCTGGGGTGGGGGGGAGGGGAGCACCGGGAAGAAAGAAACTGAGTAGTGTTGGAAGATATGCGTGTGTGAGAGAGAGACTCTGGGTGACACCGTGAACAGTGTGTGTATCTGTGAGGCTGTTTGGTGAGTGGTGTGTGCGTGCATGTGGGCAGGACTGGCTAGGTTATCCTCATCTGTGTTTGTGTGTAAAAGAGAACAAGCAGAGAGATTGTGATATAAACAGACTATGTGACACAGTGATTCCAGTAAAGATGTCTGTGTGCACCCTTGTGTGTGGGCAAGACTTTGGTGTCACTGTGATGATCAAGGTTATGTATACTATTGGTGAGACTGAGCTGAGTGTGTGTAAGTTTGAGAGAAAGAAACAAAGAGTCTCATGAAGTGACATTGAGGCTGTGCAATGAAGCCTCTGACAGTCTGAGACTGTAGGATGGTATGTGTGTCTGCATCTGTGTGTACATGTGTGTGAAAAGGAAAGAGACAGACAGACACCTCTGGATGTTCATAAGAATATTTGTCTCATGTGTGGTATGTATATATATATGTACAGGGACAGGCAAGATCCTGTGACTGGTGTGTGTATGAATGTGTGTGTGTGTGGGAGAGAGAAAGAGAGATGCTTAGGTGTCAGTGTATAAGACATAAGACTGTTTGGAAGACTGATGTGCTTGTGTATGTGTGCCAGTATGTGTATTTCTTTTCTTTTTAGTCACTGTCTCACTCTGTCATCCAGGCTGGAGTGCAATGACAGCATCATGGCTCAGTGCAGCCTTGACCTTCTGGGCTGAGGTGATCCTTCTGCTTCAAACCCCCAAGTAGCTGGGATTACAGGTGCATGCCACCACACCTGGCTGATGTTTACATTTTTTATAGAGATGAGTTCTCACTATGTTGCCTAGGCTGGTCTCAAACTCCTGGGCTCAAGTGATCCTCCCACCTCGGCCTCCCAAAGTGCAGGGATTACAGGCATGAGCCATTGCACCTGGCCTATGTTTATTACAGGGAGACAAAGAAAACTTGATCATGGCTGGTTTGTGTGAGAATGTGAATGCCTGGGTGAGCCTGGACGTGTGTGATGTGCGGAGTGTGAGTGTGTCTCTCTCTCCCTGGGTGGAACTCTGTCCTGGGAATGTAAAAGATCTTGAGTGTGTGCCAGGCTCGTGTGCCTGTGACACCTTGGGGTGAGTGTCAGCGTCCAGTGAGCATTTTCAGCGCAGCATGCTGGTGCTACGACCCTGACCCCTTTCTTGGCATCACTCAATCTGGCATGCCAGCCTCGCCATGTGTCTGGACGTCACTGTCTGTGGGTCACTTGTGTAGTTGACAGACCCCACCCCCTTTAGGCCCTGTTCTTCACTCCTACTACCCCCCACCCCAGAACAATGGCTTGGTCTGAGCCAAGGGTGAGTCAGCGTACAGGCTGCCTCCGTCTGGTGTAAATAGGAAAGGGTGTGGGTCGGGGTGGGAACTGGGGGGGTGGGTGGGGGGAGGGGGAAGCCCCAGGGAGAGCCTGGCTGAAGTGGCCAGATTCTCCATCTCTGTGAGGCCTCCTTCCAACTCAGGAAGTCTTTGACCTCCCACTCCCTTGTAGTTTTTAACCCGGGGTCCATAGGGCCTCTTCTGGGGGGCTCAGGTAAACCCTGAAAAAGTGTCCAGTAATAACAGCTGGTGCTTATATAACATTGTGCCAGGCACCATTCTAAGCACTTTATATATATTTGTTCACATATATGAGGCAGGCAATGTTATTATCCCTGATTGCCTGTCCAGGACACTGAGGCACAGAGAGGGCTCAAGATTTGTCAGGTTTACTCAGACAGTAGTGAATGACTAGGATTTTGAACCTAGGGGTCTGAGCTTTGGAATCTGTGCTCTGAACCACTACACCACCCTGTACTAAATTTGGGGTGTATGCAATGATGAGCCCTATGTGTATGTTTCAGAGGGAGGAATAAAATGACCAAAGCTTTTTTTGTCTTTTTGTTATTAAAAAATAAAATATTTGAGTTTTTTTTCTTTTTTGAGTTGGAGTCTTACCCTGTCGCCCAGGCTGGAGTGCAGTGACATGCTCACAGTCACTGCAGCCTGGACCTGCTGGGCTCCGGCGATCCCTTTGCCTCAGCCTTCCAAGGAGCTGGAACTACAGGTGCACGCTACCACGCCCGGCTAATTTTTGATTTATTGTAGAGATGAGGTCTCGTCAAGTTGCCCAGGCGGGTCTCAAATCCGCGGGCTCAGGCAATCCACTCACCTCAGCCTCCCAAGGCACGGGATTACAGGCTGAGCCACTGAGCCCGGCACTATGAGTTTTTTTTTTTTTTTGAGTTGGAGTCTCACTCTGTCGCCCAGAATGAAGTGCAGTGGCCGCTTCCGGCCACCGCAGCCTTGACCTGCTGGGCTCTGGCGATCCTTCTGCCTCAGCCTTCCAAGTAGCTGGAACTACAGGCACGTGCTACCACACCCGGCTAATTTTTTGATTTATTGTAGAGATGAGGTCTCGCTTGCCCAGGTGGGTCTCGAACCCGTGGGCTCAGGCAATCCACTCACCTCAGCCTCCCAAGGCGCAGATTACAGGCTGAGCCACCGAGCCCGGCTTCTATGAGTTTCTTAATTAGTCACTTAAGAGTTTGCACTTTGGTGCAAGTATGTTATAAATTTATAAAATTTTTAAAAAAGTGTGTGTGTCTGTGCTTTTCTTCTGGGGGTAGAGTCCAGAGCTTCATGCAAATGCTCAAAAACAGAAGAGGTTTTAGAATCATTAGGGTGATCTGAGCCAGGGCATAGGAGTCTGTGTGGTCTTGAGCAGGTACCTGCCCTTTTCTGGGCTTCTGTTTCTCCATATGTGACCTGGAAGGATAGAATCTAGGGCTTTGGGATCCATTCCCAAGGAGGGGACACCCTTTGTATGTTCTGTCCCTCCCTTAGGGTTAAGGGCCGGGTAGGTTTTTAGTTCATGAGGCAGACATATAAGTGCAGCGTGTGTGTGTGTGTGTGTGTGTGTGTGTGTGTGTGTGTGTGTGTACCTACCAGGCCCAGAGGACCGTTTCAGTTTCTCCATTGTCATTCTCTCCTTTCTGCTTCAGTCACACTGAACAAACTACTCCATAGCCTTTGAACATGAAATTTCATCATCCTGGGGTACCTTTCCCTGCGGTTTCTCTCACTCATTCTTACTTCTTGTTCTGGGTTTCTCCTCCAGGAAGTCCTTCCTGACCTCCCAGGGCTGAGTCGTGTTCCCTGCCTGGGCTCCCACCACCCTCTGCATCTCCCTATCCCAGCCCTGACCACTCTGCGTCCTCTCTGGTGTGGGGTCTGTCTCTCTGACTGGGCTGTGAGATCCCAGAGGGCAAGGTCAGGGAATTTCAGTCACTGCTCTGTCTCCATCTCGGTCCAGCACAGGGCTGGCATAGGAGCACAGGAGACGCTCAGAGAACATATGTTGAATGAATGAAAGAAAGGGTGTCAAACCAGGAGTGGAGGGAAACATTCTTTGTCTCCTGCGGTAGCATCTCCATTTCCTGAATTCCTGCGGGTCCTGGCTAGTCCTAGGGACAGGACCAGGATGTAGGGGCTGCGCTCTGAATCTCTGAGTCAGGAGCCAGCTCATGCTGTATGAGCTGGAAGTTCTACAACAGGAGTGGGGACGGGGCTGGCCACATGCCCAGGGGCCGGGGAGATACCCTGGCTGGCGCTGCTTGTCTGAACAGTGTTTGACCTAGAAGGACCAGCGACTGTCCCACCTTCTGGGTTTCTCAGCTGCCTGGCCTGCAGGGAGTGTCACTGAGTTGGGAAGGGATGACATGTCTCATGGCACAGAATGTGATCCAGGGGCAAGGAACCAAGTGTCCTCGGATGAACGTCCCAAACAGAGGTCTTATCCATATCTTGTGGGCTATGGGGGTGTGGGGGAAACTGGGCCAGGGTGGAAGAGAAAAGGAGGAGGTATGCCTGGTTCACTAGATTTTTCTCTAAACCTCTTGCCAAAGCTGCTTAGTGAGATGGGAGGCTGGGGGCGGGTGGAGGTGGAGGGTAAGGAGAGAGAGGAAGGGAGGAGTGAGAGAGAGAGAGAGAGAAGAGAAAGAGAGAGGGGGGACAGGGGTGAGAGAAAATAGGATAGGATGAGAGAGAGAGAGAGAGAGAGAGAGAGAGAAGATGAATGTGTCCTGACCCTGGGCTCCAGCTCTGGTGTTTGACCTAAAAAATCCAAGGGGATTACGGATAAACTAGAACCAGTGCTGGACCAAAGATGCAATTCAGGGGGCCTTTCCTGAATTCCTAGATGTCAAAGCTTGGGCTTCGGTCCTGTGGGGGAGATACGGAGGGATGAGAGTTATTGGGAGGAATAGAGAATAGGGAATAGGGAACAGAGAGGAGGGGCCTTGGAAAATGTATGGTTACGGGGAGAAAGTTGGAGCTGGAGAAGCACAAAAGGGGCTGGGTTTGGAGGGAAGAAAAAAAAAAAAAAACCATGAGGGAAAAACAAACCGAAACTTAGAAAGGGACACTGGAAGGGAGATTCGGGCAAGCAGAAGCAGAGGCAGAAAGCATGAGAGGCAACGCCAGCAGAGGGAGACCCCAGTGAGGGGGGCTACTAAACACTGGCTGAGTGGGATGAGTGCCTGTAATCCCCGCACTTTGGGGGGCCAAGGCAGGAGGATTGCTTGAGCCCAGGAGTTCAAGACCAAGCCTAGGCAACACGATGAGACCCTGTGTCTATTTAAAAATAAGTTAAAAAAAATTTTGGTTGGTAACTGAATAGAGAGTTCAGAGAGGGAAAGAAAGAAAAAATGGAGTATGAGATATGAGAAGTGGAAGGAAAGAAAAGATGGGGAGAAAGGAAGACAGAAAGGGAGGGAAAGAGGGGAAGGAGAGAGCAGAGGACAGATAGATGAAAAGGATGAGAGATGGGGGATATCCACACAGAACCAGAGAGAGAGATAGAGAGAGAGAGAGAGAGAGAGAGAGAGAGGGAGAGAGGGAGAGGGAGAGGGAGAGAGAGAGAGAGAGAGAGAGAGAGACAAACAGCATAAGGGCAGGAGGAGACAGAGGGAGGCGGAGGGGAATGGAGGCCGAGGGAACACGAGACAGGACAGTCAGAAACAGAATGAGACGGCAACACACAAAGGATGACACCGACAGAAAACCAGCCAGCCTGAGATCGGGCAAGATGGGGTGACAGAAACCCAAAGTGAACGCGGGGGGCGTGTGTGGATGTCTGGCCCCCAAACCCCAGGGGATGCCCTGACACCTGCCTCCCTCCCCATCCTCACTCCCCTGACTGACCAGAGGGGGCAGGTGTGTGGGAAGACACACATCTGCCAGCACATCATGTAAATGAGCTCATGAATATGCAGCAGGTCCATTGTCTTGCCCTGCCCCCACCCCCATCTGCTCGGCCAGACCCCTCGGGCTGGGGGCAGCGCTGTCCCCTTTGGGGGAGGGGAGGCCCCCCCACCATTATCGCTACCCAGGTGGGAAGGAGAGCGAGGAGGCCGAGGGCAGAGACCTGGGCTGGGGCTCACCGGGGTAGAAGTCTTTGGACTTGGAGAGCTTGATGGTGGCGCCTGTCTCCTTCTGCAGCTGCACGATGGTCTGCCCACCCTTGCCGATGATGGAGCCCGCCGCGTAGCTGGGGATCAGCACCTTCAGGAAGTACTCGCCTTCCTCTGCAAGGGCACACAGGGCAAGGGCAGTTAGTGGGGAGGGGTCTTCATCTTTGGAGGCGCAGGGATGGGGTGGGCACAGGAAACCCCAGGGATCACGGTAGCAAATACGAGCAATGGCCAGTAAGGAAAACAACACAAATAATGATCTTCATTCACTCATTCATTCATTCAACAAATAGTTACTGAGCACCTGCTACGTGCCTGGCACTGGTCTAGGGAAACAGCCAGGAAAAAAACAGACAAAGCTCCCTGATTCACAGGCGAGTGAGGCGAATAAGGCCGAGAGAGTTTTAGTGAGTCAGCCAAGAGCTCCTACAGCTACATTCTTCCAGAGGGGGAAGACAGACAATATATTTCATGTCAGAGGGTTGCAAGCACTAAGAACACAAAAAGAGGCAGGAAAAGGGGCTGGAAGAGCATGGAGGGCTGCAATGTCAGATAGGGAGGCCAAGGAATCGCTTCCCAAGAATATGGTGCTCATTATTCATCACACACTTTCTACAGCACCCAATACGCACTAGACTCTGTTCCGGGCACTTTACAAATACAAGTCCTTTTAATTTTCACTCTGGTCCTAGGAAGGAGGCTCTTTTAAAAAACCCATTCTAAAATTGGCCGGGTGGCCGGGTGTGATGGCTCACACCTGTAATCCCAGCACTTTGGGAGGCAGAGGCAAGAGGACTGCCTGAGCCCAGGGGTTTGAGACCAGACTGGGCAATTTGGCAAGACCTTGTCTCTACAACAAATCAAAAAATTAGCTGGGTGTGGTGGTGCACGCCTGTGATTCCAGCTACTTTGAAGGCTGAGGCAGGAGGATCACCTGAGCCCAGAAGGTTGAGGCTGCAGTGAGCTGTGATTGTGCCACAGCACCGCTGCTGAGGTGACTGAGTGAGACCTTGATTCAAACAGACAAACAAACCAGCAACCCCAAACCAACCAACCAAAAACCCCAGTCCCATCCTACAGATGAGGAAACAAAGGCGAAGAAATCCCCCAAGTGCACGTAACTAGTAGGTGGCACAGCTGAGATTTGAACCCAACCAGGCTCCAGTGTCCATGCTCTGAACTATTAGGAGGACCAGGCTATGGCGGAAGGAACCACGTGGCTATGCGAAGGATGAGCAAGAGCAAAGGTCCTGGGGTGGGACTGTGTCTGGGTTGTCCCAGGAAGAGTGAGGAGGCCCATGGGTCTGGGGCTGAGTGCAAAAGGGAGGGGGGAGAGGGAGATGAGGAAAGAGAGGGGTGCTGGTGGTGAGGGGTGAGAGGCTTGGAGGCCACAGAGAGTTCCTTGACTTTTCTTCCAAATGAGATGGGGAGCCATGGGAGGGATGTGACCTGACTCAGGTTTTCAGAAGATTCCTCTGATGCCAGTGAGGAGGGTAGACCGTGAGAAGCAATGCAGAAGAGCCAGGGTCCAGTGAGGCGGAGACCGAAAGGTCCAGGTGGGAGGTGATGGCAGTCTGCCTGGTGGAAGTAGTGGGGGGAGGGGGTGGAGGAACCGGACACTGAGGATGCTCTGAACGCTCACTTTTGACCAAGTACTGTGCTAAGTGCTTTGCAAGCTCGATCTGGCCCATTCCTCACCACCTCCCAGTGAGGCAGGTAGAATGAACTCCCATTTTTACACATGAGGAAACTGAGGCACAGAGAGGGTACAGAGAGATGAAGGCACCAGCCCATGGTCATCAGGCCAAGGACACTAAGATAGTTGCTGGGTAAGACTAAAATCCAGTTCTGGCCAGGCGTGGTGACTCATGCCTGTAATCCCAGTACTTTGGGAGGCTGAGGCAGGAGGATTGCTTGAACCCAGGAGTTCATGACCAACCGTAGTGAAACCTCATTTCTACAAAAATTCAAAAAATTAGCTGGGTGTGGTAGCACACACCTGTAGTCCCAGCTACTTGGGAGGCTGAGGTGGAAGGAGTGCCTGAGCCCAGGAGGTAGAAGTTGCAGTGAGCAGTGATGGTGCCATGACACTCCAGCCTGGGCGACAGCATGAGAATCTGACTCAAAAGAAAAAAAAGCAAGAAAGAGGCTGAGCTCGGTGGCTCAGCCTGTGATCCCGCGCTTTGGGAGGCCAAGGTGAGTGGATTGCCTGAGCCCGTGGGTTGGAGACCCGCCTGGGCAACTTGGCGAGACCTCGTTTCTACAATAAATCAAAAAAATTAGCCGGGCGTGGTAGCGCACGCCTATAGTTCCAGCTACTTGGAAGGCTGAGGCGGAAGGATCACCGGAGCCCAGCAGGTTGGTGACTCAAGCCTGTAATCCCAGCACTTTGCGAGGGCGAGGTGAGGGGATTGCCTGAGCCCATGGGTTCAAGACCAGCTGGAGCATCTTGGCAAGACCTCATCTCTATAATAAACAAAAAAAAAATTAGCTGGCATGGTAATGTGCGCCTGTAGTTCCAGCTACTTGCAAAGCTGAGGTAGAAGGATTGCCTCAGACCAGCAGGTCGACGCTGGGATGACCGTGAGTGTGCCACTGCCCTCCAGCCTGGGCTACAGAGTGAGACTCCAACTCAAAAAAAAAAAAAATCCAACTTTGATTCAATCTACCCCTGCCCCCCATCCTTGCTTAACACCCGGTGCTGCTGGGAGCTGGAGACCAACATGCTGAAGGATGGCCTTGGAAGACCTAGAGAGGGAGCCAGTGGTGGTTTGCAGGCTTTGACCATTCTTTGTTATAGGCCCATTTTCTAGGCCACAGTGCAAAGCACTTTGTGAATGTGACCTCAAGGCAAGTCCCTAACCTCTCCTATCTTCTAACCAAACCATTGTCCCTAAGCACTCTCAGGGTAGAAACTCTGGACCCTTCTCAGTTTAAGATCTTTGCTGGTTAGGCCCCAACTACCTTTCCAGTTTCACTTCCTCATCTTCCTGCTCCTTCCCACCTCAGGGCCTTTGCACATTCTCTCTGCCTGGCACTCCATTCCCCCAGTGAATTCCTCTTGTTCTTTAGGACTCCTCTCAAATATGGCTTTTTCTTGAAAATTTTCCTTGACCCTGAGGATGAGATGGATCCCCGTTTTATGCCCTCAGAGCAATTCATCACAGAGGCCCACTGTGGACCATACCCATAGAGCTGACCCCTGTGTCCCAGGGACTTGGATGGTGTTTGAGCAGATAGTAGGCACGCACTAAACACTGGGAAAAGGAAAGGAGGAGTCAGGCCATCGTGCCTCCACAGCTTGAGGTCTTAAACCATCTCTCAATGATTTTTCAACTTTCTCTTTTAAGCAGAGGAGGTATATTTTCCATGTCTCATGTGAAACCCCCACATACGCAGCAGATAAAAAAGAAACGGCTCTAGTAAAAGTGGGGACAGGGTGGGGGGCCCTGGAACCCTGGCCCATCACTGCCTGGCCTCTTAAGAGAAAGGCTCTGGGTTCCCTGATGTGTTTAAGATGAGGGTGTGGGGAAGAGGGGCTCAATGTGGCCTTGCAGGCGTGGGGAGGGGTCCGGAATTAAGGGGTTTCCCTGAGCCCAAGGCAATCCTCTTAAACTTGCCTAATCGGACCATTAAGCCTATTAGGTAATTAACCCCCCTAGGATGCCTTCCCATCAATCATTCCGACCCCTCCTGAATTCACTTTCTTCCCTGGGTTCACAGAGGTGTCCTCTCCCCACCCCTTCATCCCCCAAACTGTCACAGAGATGGGGTTCTTCATCTCTGGAAGACTCCAGAAAGATGGACAAGGAATTCTCGCTAATCCTTAGGACTCCACCCTCTCTCTCCTTGGGTTTCATTCCCTATCTTCTCTCCAGCCAGGGCTTCTTCTTCAGCTTCCCCCTTGAGGGAAAATTGGGGTTGCCTCCCCATTTTCTCCCCCCTCTCTCATACTTCTTAAAGGTTTGTCTGAGAATCTGTCTGAGAACTAAGTGTGAAAAAAACAACCCTAGACTAAGTGTGAATTTCATCACTGACACATTGTATGGCCTTGGACAAATCGCTTTACCTCTTTGGGCCTCAATTTTCGTAACTATAAAATAGGGGTCATGACAGCACTGCTTCAAAGAGTAACTATAATTAAATGACAAAATGTAAAGTTTTTAGGATGGTCTCACACACACAGAGCTCTTGAGAAATATTAGATATAATTATTATTACTGGTATTACCTACATCATGAACACAAGTAAAATGCATAACACAGCACCTGGCCACAGCAAACACTCTATAACCAGGGTTTGAGGTTTTGGTTGGGAGGTAGAGGAAGGAGAGACAACACCATTTTCTTCATCACCTAACCCCCTAGGGCCTAGGGGCCTGCCTCATGCTTTTCCCTGACTTTTTTTTTTTTTTGAGCAGGGTCTTACTCTGTCACCCAGGCTGGAGTACAGTGGCACGATCACGGCTCACCACAGCCTTGACCTCCTGGGTTCAGGTGATCCTTCCTCCTCAGCCTCCCGAGTAGCTGGGACTACAGGTGGGTGCCACTACACTCTACTAATACTTTGATTTTTTTTTTTTGTAGAGATGGAATCTTGCTATGTTTTCCAGGCTGGTCTCGAACTCCTGGGCTCAAGCAATCCTCCTGCTTCAGGATTAGAGGTGTGAGACACTGCACCCAGCCTTTTCTCTGCTTTTTTTTTTTTTTTTTTGAGTTGGAGTCTCACTCCATTGCCCAGGCTGGAGGGAAGTGGCATGCTCACGGCCACCACAGGGTCGACCTACCGGGCTCAGGCGATCCCTCTGCTTCAGCCTTCCAATTAGCTGGAACTACAGGTGCGCGCTACCACGCCTAGCTAAGTTTTTGATTTATTGTAGAGGTGAGGTCTTGCCAAGTTGCCCAGGCTGGTCTCTAACCTGTGGGTTCAGACAATATGCTCACCTCAGTCTCCCAAAGTGCTGGGATTACAGGCTTGAGCCACCGTGCCCGGCCTTTTCTCTGCATCTTGGAGAAGGAATGTCCTCTCAGTGATAGAAGTAAGACCCTGTTCCATCCTCTGGCCTTAGAATCTCTCTAACTACTTTCGTTCTCATGCCACCTTCTAGAATTACTTCCCTCTGTATATAGATATTATTATTTCCTCCCCTTCTCTTCTTCCCCCCCACAACACATCCTTCCTGAGCAACCATGATGTTCCAGGCTTTTCTTTAGGTGCTGGATACACATCTAGGTACTTCACAGACAAGTCCATTTCCTCTAAATTCCTTTTAAAATTTAAATGCCTCTATTTAAAGGGGAAATTCAATAATCCTTGCTAATAACTGGAGCTCGAAGGGCTGGTTATGTTTTTTCTCCCTGAAGTACGTAAATATAAACCTACAATGGTCAAAAAGAAAAAAAGTTTACCCATGGGCCACCTTAAGCCATCCTGTGGGTGGCGTTGGTGGTCCCTGTAACAGACTGATGCAGGTCTGGCTCAGGGAAATCTCCCGAAGACAGTGGCCCACTAAGACCTCTGGCCTGTGGAGACTCAGAACTCGAAGTCCCAGGAGGCCCTATGGTGGACATCAGTCTGCTCTGGTCCTTTTCAGAATCTTCTGCACATCCTTCCTGTTTGGGGAGTTTCCCACCACGAGTCCCACCTCCCCAGAAAGAAGCCAGGTCTCTGTTTCCCAGTCTGCCTTGCAGCAAGGGCAGACACATGACCTCAGCTGACCCCTGAGACACGGTGCTTGCCCACCCTGCGTGAACAACCAAGGATCTGCCTGTGTGAAAGTTCTTCCTTCAAAATCAGCATGCCAGAACTCACCACCCACCCACGCCCACCCCTCTCTTGGCTCTTCCCTTGGGATTCTGACAGCTCCCTCCACCCAGTGACAGAGTCTGAAGGACCGAAGAGGACACATTCAGCTCTTCTGATTCACCTGTCTCCCTCTTGCTGCAATTTCAAGCATTTCTGCCTTGGGAAGGGGCTGTCTTTCCCCTTCCAGTTACTGGGTCTCCGCCCACTCCTTTTAGGGATGCTTCTGGAGGCTTCCAATTTGCCCTACCCCCTCCATAAATAATGTCAAGAGATTTGAGGTGGTGGAGTAGGTGTGGCCCCTTTTAGTGTCACAGAGATGACCCTGAAAGGTGGTTTTGATCTGTGGGGGTCTACTGAGAGAAGCAGAGCAGAAGGTGTGTGTGTTGTAGAGGTGGTATTTTTGGTGACAGTATGTCTGGAGGAAAACAATGTTGGAATGTTGTCCTCGCGGCACCTGTTCTTGTTTTGGGGTTGGGCATGGGAGAATCGGTGCGTTCTGTGGAGGTGTGAGGAGGCTGGGGTGTGACACCGGTATTGTCCCTGGGAGCATCTGGGGATGAGACTGGTGAGAGATGGTACCAGTGTGGTGAGGGAGCGGTACCGGGGAGAAGAGGTGGGAGGGACATCAGGTGTGGGGCGTCTTTCTGTGAATGGTGGTGTTTGTGTGAGAAAAGCAATACAACTAGAGTGTGCATCTGTGGGGATTTGATGCCGAAAGGTGTGATGCTGACTTTGAGTTGTGACTCTCTGAGTACGATTTCCTTGGAGTGAATCACCACTGGATGGTGAAAAAGGAGGATGACATTCACAGGGGCATTGATAATAATAATAACCATAGCTATTGCTTACTGAGCGCTTACCATCTACTAGGCCTCATGACACGTGCTTTATATACACAATCTCCTGTAATGCACGCAACAACCCAGAGAGGTGGATCTAACGGTTCCCATTTACCAAACAAGGAGACTGAGGCTCAGAGCAGTGAAATAACTTGCCCGAGGATTCCATGCCAAGCACATGACAGTGAGGAGATATGAACCCTGAAAGATCTAATCCTTTTTTTTTAAGTGAGAAAGCAGGATTTATTGAGAGGACGGAAAAGCTCCCACAGTGGGAGAAGACCCAAAGGGGTTGCCCTGAAAAGATCTAATTCTAAGACGCTTAACCCTGGTGACATTGTTATAGGGCGAGCGATGTTAGGAGCGGGACCTGACTGGTGTAAGCTATGTTTGGGTGAGATATGTGTGTGTGTGTGTGTGTGTGTGTGTGTGTGTGTGTGTGTGTGTGTGTCTGCATATGTTTTTATTTTTGTTTTGTCTTGTCTGTTTTTGGTTTTTGCTTTTTCTCTCTAGTTTTTGCTTTTTCTATATTTTTGAGAGGTGACAGAGGTGGGAATACAATCAGGAGTATGGGGGCCATTATAGCTATGATCTGTACTCAAGGGGGACATTCTTTGTTACTGTCTCAACAGACTAAGGTCATTTATTTCTCCGATAAGTCCCTGACTGGGCTCTCCATTCAACCTCTTCACCCAAGTCCTTCTGCCCTTAGTGCCTTGTTTTCTTCCCCATGGCATCTGCCAGCCGGTCACAGTGCCCAGAAGTCAGTTTGAACAACCACCATCACTTCCATTTATCCCATCTGCTCCCAGGAACAAGCAGCAGGGGCAAGATGGCACTGAGGGCAACAGCCTGATTTGTCCAGGACGCCTGCTTGCTGTGACACCCTGGAAAAGCCCCTCACCCCTCTGAGCCTCAGTTTCTTTACCAGAAAAGGGGGTCCACTAGCGTGTCTACCCACACAATGGGGCCAACCTCCTAAGTTCACACCATGGCTCTGCCTTTTTTTTTTTTTTTTTTTTGAGTTGGAGTCTCACTCTGTCGCCCAGACTGGAGTGCAGTGACCGCTCCCGGCCACCGCAGCCTCGACCTGCTGGGCTCCGGCGATCCTTCCGCCTCAGCCTTCCAAGTAGCTGGAACTACAGGCACACGCTACCACGCCCGGCTGATTTTTGATTTATTGTAGAGATGAGGTCTCGCCTGCCCAGGCGGGTCTCGAACCCATGGGCTCAGGCAATCCACTCACCTCAGCCTCCCAAAGGCGCGGGATTACAGGCTGAGCCACCGAGCCCGGCTGGATATTTAATAATTTTTATAGGTTTAACTGGCCAGGTTCCTGATAGAAAAACAGAAAGAATATTTAATATAAGTAGCCAAGAAGGTGGTTAATTTGCACAGTAATTAGATTTGTTTGGTGGTAGGTGACTGTGTCTGTCTTGTTAATAAAATCATTACTGTATTGGCCTTGCCAACTAATATGATATGTACATGATTTTGAAGTTATAAATCCACTCAAACTGTATCTGTTGTAAATGCCATATACATTGAGGCACTTTTAAAAGATAATGATTTAAAGTCTTGTCATTTTCATGTATATTTTATCTATGTATTATTGTTTCAAAACCTAAAGACTAGTTTTTATTACTTCTGAAGCTAGACCAATCCCCTAACCCCTTTTTAAGTTCTTGCCACAATTGCTGTATGAGCAGGCTTGCATTTGAGAAGTGACTCTACACAAAAGCCAAGGGGACTGTCTTATCCTCCTTTATTCCTTCTAAAGACATTAATTGAGCATTTGCCACTTATCACACTCTGACTTTTTTGGAAGATCTTGTAAGAAGTAGATAATATAGGAGAGGAAAAATAATTTTCTTTTTAGGCTTCTGAGTTTTCAGCTTGTACCTCTGTAACGAAAGACCAATGAACAAGAGAAAAATCAAAGTTTATTAGCATGTATATTTTATGTATACATGGGTGAAAACTCAGGGAAAAAGTAACTCTCAAAGAGGCAGCTTAGAACTCTGACTCACTAAGCAAGGCATTTTCTACAAGAGCCATCCATTTTTAGAGAAGTGACTGTACATCTTAGAAAAGACGACGGAAAAGGACTTTGAGTCTCTAAAGGGTAGCATATTGTGGGAAGGCAAATATATGGGAAACTAATAGTAGATAAAAGTCTGATTAGTAATGTTTGTTATGTAGATTCTTCAGGTGCCCTCTCTAGGCTGATAAGGGTCTAAAGTTCTCTCTAGGGAGTAACTTTTGTCCTTTCTGGTGGAGAGGGGAGGGAGGACACACCATTGTTAACCTAGATCCTGCTTTTAGGCAAGTAGGAGAGAAAAGAGAGCTCATATTGTACTTGCTGCTTCTCACCTGCCTTCAGCTCAAAATAATTCTTATGCCAATGTGATGCACTTTTGGGTGGCATATTCTGCTGCTCCTCAGTTGTTAATTAAAATACACCCTAAGACGTGCATAGGTGCCATAACAGGTAAGGTCATAATAAATAACCAGCAAGGGAAAGGAGGGACCACCTGAGAGGGAAACGGCCTGCCATGAGAGCCACTGATGGTTACATTTGAACTTGCTCCCGAGGGCTGGATGTGTATTGAAGAATGACAGAAAAGATCTTCCAAGCAGAGTGGACATAGATGTGAAAAAATGTGTCCCTTGAGACAACAGATTAGTTCTTTGGCTAGAGCATAAAGTAGAAAGAGATAAAATAATGTTGGGAGATCAGGCTGGTCAGGGACTGGGCTTTAGAAGACCTGCTGTGTTTATATATCTATGTCTATATCTATCTATCGATCTATTTTTTTTTTTTTTTTTTGGTTTGTTTGTTTTATTAGAGAGATGCGGGGTACAAGTAAGGATTAACTACACAAGTAGGCTATATGCAGGTGAAGTTTGGGCTTCCAACTGGCCCTCACTTCCCCTGGTTTAGAATTAGGTACCCTTTGTAGGTTACATGCCCCACCCCCCTCCTCCCCTGGCAGTGCCCAGTGACTGCTGTCCTTAATGTGACTACTGCTCAGGGCCCACTTATGAGTGAAACATGCAGTATTCAGTTCTTTGTTTCTATGATAGATCATGAAGTATGATGGTCTCTAACTCCATCCAATTTACTTCTTCCTCTTCTCTTTTTTTTTTTTTTTGAGTGGGCGTCTCACTCCATTGCCCAGGCTGGAGTACAGTGGCACACTCATAGCCAACCCCAGCATGGACCTGCTGGGTTCAGGAGATCCTTCCGCCTCAATCTTCCGAGTAGCCGGAACTACAGGTGTGCGCTACCACACCCGACTAATTTTTTTTGATTTATTGTAGAGATGAGGTCTTGCCAAGTTGCCCAGGCTGTTCTCGAACCCATGGGCTCAGGCAATCCCCTCACTTTGGCTTCACAAAGCGCTGTGATTACAGACTTGAGCCACTGCGCCTGGCCTTTTTTCTTCTTTATGGCTGTTTAATACTCCGCTACGTGTATATGTACTAGATTTTCTTTATCTAGTCCACTTTTGATGGGCAGTAGGGTGGATTTCGGGTTTTTGCTGTTGTGAATGGTGCTGCTATGAACATGTATGTTCAGGTACCTTTTTTGTAGGATGATTTATATTCCTCCAGGTACTCCCAGGAGGGGGATTGCTGAATCATATGGAAGGTCAATTATTAGTTCTTTTAGGAATCACTACACTGCTTTCCATAGAGGCTGAACTAACCTGAACTCCTGCCAACAGTGTAGAAGCGTTCCCTTTTCTCCGCACCCATGACAGCACCTGATGTTTTTGATTTATTAATGATGGCCATAAAAATTTTGAATCTATTCTTTAGACAGTAGGGAGCTCCCAGAATGTTTTGAATATGGAATTGACATCATCAGTTTTGCGTTTCAGAATATTTCTCATTGTAATAAGGAGAAACCACTTAAGTGTAGAGAAACTAGAGATAAAAATCATGGAGGGAGACCAGCTCCATGCTTTGGTTTTTCTTATAACAATCTTTTTGACTGGTCCTGTCTCTTATTTTTTATATTCTTATTATTTATTTCTTTAAGTTTTATTCCTTTTTTTTTCCTCCAAGGTGCTTGGCTTTTTTTTTTTTTTTAATTTATGGTTTATGAGTTTTGCATAGTATTTGTATAATAAAGCCAGATATGGTTGCTTGTAGTTTAGTTATGCCATGACTTAAGTGTTGATACTGACTGTCCTAATACTTTTGACATCTTGTATCGATTATGCTGTCATTCTAAACCTCTTTTTGTTGTCAGATTTAGTTGTAAGAACTAGTTATGTTCTTTTTGTGAGTTTTTTTTTAAATGGCTTTTGCGAGTAAAATTATCTTTCATCTAAAACTTATATCTAGCCCTTCTTCTTTTTCTCTTTCTTGGGTAGTGAGAAGGTTCAGAATTTTGTAAGGTTAAGAATGGTAGGAGTTAAATTTCTCTTTGTCTTGTAAGATTATTTAAAATTTTAATCAGAGTCTGTGGTAGGAAATTTTATTGCCATATGTTAGGGGTGAATGGCGGTTTGTTGTGTTTTTCAGCCTTTGTCTAGACTCATTAGAAGCTCAGGGACATGTGGAGATCTTGCTGCTAATCAGTTTTCTTCTTCTTTTTCACTAATTCTGCACTTTATTGTTTTCCAGCAAAGGCTTTTTAATGAAACAAGTCAGAAAAACTGGCCAGTCCAGGGTAGGTGGTAATGGAGATTGGAGTTCTAGATTAGGAAGATAAGAGTTGGAGAGGGTGGACATTAGACATCAGAGTTATGTCAAACTAGGTGTAGAGTTCAGAAAAAGTGGTACCATCGGCGAGGTATAGCAATGTAATAAAAGTATTAAGGCAGACATCAGCCTCTGTTCAGTTCAACAAAAAGTCATTGAGTCCGTCTGTGAGCCTAACGGTGAGCCAGGCTCCAGAGACACACAGGTAAATCAAGAACCCCTTGAGAGTTTTGCAGTTTAGTGGAATCACATACACCAATCACGATCCTAGATATGGCATCAGAATCCAGTTAAAGAGAGATGAAGTGATAGCTAGAGTTTAGCAGCTAAGAGTCTTGGAAGTTGTTGGGACTTAGCTATCTAGGCGCAGACAGGGGTTTGGAGCACTGCCATAGACAGGCTGCACCTCCAGAAACCGAGTCCTTTGGGAGTGGGGGCAGCAGCAGGTGAGCGTCATTTGTAACAGCAAGTCGCTTACTTTGCATTTCTCTCCGTGCCAGTGTCAGTTTGTACCTATGCCTAAGAACTTGAGTTCTTAAGTAGGAAGCACACATTCAGGGAGGGGCTAGACCTCTACCCTGTCAGAAACTCGGGGGTGGAGGCTGCATGATCTTTGTTTTAAGCATCCCTCCAGTGATTCTGATGTTGAAGTTTGAAAACTTCTAGAATATTCTTTTCTCCAATCTTTCCCCCCCCTCAAAGGGAAGAATGTGATATCATACTATTGAACAGGATCACTTCTCATTCTCTCCCTCTGTGTTCCACACCACTGTATTCACAGCTTTTAGGTAATAAAAAAGTTAATGCTGATGATATCTCTGTGCTGAGATTCAGGTTGAAAGAAACTTGACTGTAATAAAAAGCAATTTCATCAGGATGCTTCAGATACCGTAGAATATCTTACGTTCTCCATCTAGTTCTTTATCTTCCAGTAAATAATCTCTCAAGTGCTGCCATCCAAAATGAATTAAAAAAATTCTTGTTCAGTAGCATTTAATTTAATTACTGATATTGTACTAGGCATTGCCTTAGCAGTCTTTCATTGCATTACACATTAAGTAGTCTCTTGTGTTCTTGCCTGGGAAGGTAATTGCCATTTATAATATTCTTCTCACTAGAAAATACATTCTTAATTCCAAACAGATGACTCATAATTAACTTATGGTACACAACTTGCAAGCTGTAGGGGACATCAATGGGATATAAAGATATTCGACAGTAGTAATGTGTGCTAGTTGCTTATGGATGCACGCACTTTTTCTTAAGGGTCCTGAAATCATTCATTTCAATTATGCATCTCCCTCAACAGCCACACATAAAAGTGTTTTTGCAGTTGCACCTTGCCTTTGCCTTTAGTTTATAGATAAGTTAAATCAGAAAGATTATGTGGCTTTCCGAAAAATAAACTATCAGAAGTAGGTGAAACCTGGACTCATCAGTTTCTTTTGCTTTCTCAACAAATGTAAGCTGATTTGCAATCTGAATAAAAGCCCATTATCAATATCTAAATACCATTTAAGTAGATATAGCTATAATGAAATTGTTCCCAGAGAATCAATGATAATTACACCATTTAAAACTCAGAATTGAGACAAGATAATAAATAGAGCCCAGATATGCTTGTTTAAGCAACAGTTTACAAGATGACACCTAATTTTCTTAAACACTAAAGCTCAGAAATAAAAGGAAAATCAGCTGGAATTAAAAACAAAAAGTGCCACATGACTTAAATAATCAGCAGCTATAGAACAAAAAGCCCAGATAAAGATTTGTGTTGCTTAAGATTCTTTAATCAAAAGTTTCCATAAGAGAGGCGAGGCAGAACTACAAAATTATTGAACACCAGGATTACCTAAGGTAGTGTATTTGGTTTTTCCAGAGAGAGAGAACCAGTAGTATATATGAGGGGGGATTTCTTTTGGGGAAGTGGCTCACATGATCACTGAGGAGCACAATCCCACAACAGGCTGTCCATCTTCAGAACCAGGGAAACTGATGTTGTAGACCCCATTCTGAGAGAGAGAGAGATTATTTGACACCTAAGATGAATCACCTCATGTAGCTTTTGAAATATCCAAGGGACAAACTAAATGAGTAGGTACCTGATTCTAATGTTATACTCTTACAATTTCTAGTTAGACTAATACATGTTCTGCCATTACCAAGTGTACCATCTGGGATCCAACGATTTTACTTTGGAAATGGGTGGTGCACATGGCTTTTTAAAAGACTAACTCAAAGAATGTGACAGAGAATGATGTAGACATTGAAGAAAATATGATAAAAATATTATTCAAAGTTTGGCTGGGAGATTATTCCAATTCTTTTATTGAAATTAATAGTGTGATCAATTATTTTAAATTTCTTTCTTAATAAAAGATAAGTTATTTTAGAGTTTTCTTGCATAGAGTTCATTGTCCAAAATGAACAATGATGAAAGTCAAGACATCCCAGTTGAAAGTTAGAGAAATTGTCAATTGTTGTCTCCCAAAGTAAAGTTTTTACTTTTAAACTTGTACAAGTCTCTGATTAAATGTAAAAATTAAGTCGTGTTCATTGTCCTTGGTGTAAAGGAAAATAAGTGAATAAAGATTGAACAAATGTTAACTAAAACTTTCACATAGGTAAAAAAATAAAGAAGTGTTATTGATCGAGGAAAAGAAATATATTTAGAAAGTAACATTTGATAGGAAGTAAACATTAGGAGTGGCTGAAAAAATAATTGGGCCATAACATAGATATTGTTGAAGTAATTTAGCTTGGAGTCTTGATAGATTTGTGAAAGAAAAGCTAACTCAGTTGTTTTTTGTTGTAGTCAAAACTTCTGAAGATTTAAGGAATAAAGTAAGAAAGCATTATGTTTTAGATGTACTCAAGGAAATAAAAGTTCCATCATTGTGATAATTTGCTTTTTTAATCCATTGTCTGTTATTTGCTTGCTGAGTTTGGGCTTATTTCTTTAACTGCCCCAGTATAATTAATTGTATACGTCATCTAAGAATTGTATTGCAGACATCAAGATAGATTGTCATTTTTACTACTCCAGTTTTATCTTGTGTAATTTTACAGGATTATGTCCTTGAAATATAGAAGGCACCATAATTAAGCAGCATTGAGTGTGTGTGTGCGCGCGCGCGAGAAATAAATGAAAGATAGTATCATTTTCTCTCTCAGTGCTATTTTTATCTCACACTTGAGGTGGGTAAATACCTCAAAGATACTGTAATAAAAGGTCTTGTATGATACCTAAGTGCTGACTGTCCGAGACCTTTATTACCAAGAGAACTAATTGAAGACACTTTCTCCCTCCTTCTCCTTAGGGATCTGACAAACAATCGAATAGGATGTCTGAATGCAGACATATTTCGAGGACTCACCAATCTGGTTCGACTGTAAGTACATCTTTGCTTTCCTGTTGGAAGATAAGGAAGCATTTGAACCAGTAGCCAAATATGTATGAACTTCTATGTTATGTTTAATTAAAGTAGCAATTATAGGGGTTTTAGAAACAGTAAGGGACAGTGGACTTGAAATTTAAACATGGAGATATAATGCCCTCAGAATATTATGGTATATTATCACACCCCACATGGACACACACCACACCCACACAGTGTACTGTGCAGCAGAGAACACGTTCATGCTGAGATATATGATCATAAGCCTCACTAGTCTGGGAAAATTTCTTGGAAGAGGTAAGTTGTGGGCTAATGACCCAGAAGATTTACAAAGATAATTGGAAAGAAAAAGAATCTGAACCAATGTTGCACAGAGCTAGGAATGAGCACAAGGCCAGTTTGTCAAGGGGAAGACCAGTGGACTTAGAGTAAAAGAGCCATTTGAACTGTGCCTCTGACCACATGATTTGGGGTGAATTGTTTGACTTTTCTGAGCTCTTGTTCTTCATCTACAAAGTAGGTTAAATAGCACCTCGGAGTTGCTGTAAGGATTCATTAAAATTTAAATTATATCTAGTTATCTCTGTTATAATTTACGTAGACTATAAATTTGAAAGAACTTTGTATAAGCCATCACATGTGTTTTTTCCTTTTTGTTTTTACTTGTTTGTTTTGGAGTAATTGGAAATAAGGCTGATTATCCATAATAGACTATTTTGGAACATATGTAAAGCAGACAAAGGCTGAGAAGTGATTCAACAATAGGAAGCCACTGAAAGTCATTTATGTGGGAGAATGGCATACAACCATGCTTTAGAGACAAGCAGTCGGGGAATAGGTTCAGCATGAAATGCCATGCTTAGTGGAAGGTCTAGGATAAGGGTTGTCCATTCCTGTTTCTTTCTCTTTGTGGCTTTTTAGAATTCAAGTACCTTTGAAAAAACAAGTAGGGGCTTAAATAATGATATCCTTTCATCTACATAGTAAGGAAAGAGACTTCAGATTAATTGTCAGAGCGGAGCACATTAATCCTGCTTCTTAGGAAACTTATAGATGCTTTTCAGTGTGCCCTTTAATTTCCAGGGAAAGGTATATGACCAATTTTTTTTTTTAGAATAAAAGATTGACTTGCCATACAGCTTTACGTATGACTCGAAATTGGTTAAATTAATTGTATTTTGACTCTTTTGTACCTGACTTGTGGATACTTTTATTTCAGTGCTTTTCTTATCTTTTCTTGAATTTTTGTATTTTTAGTTTTGAAGACTGCATTCGAATTGGCAAAATTATGCATTTTTGAGGAAACTTTTGTTGTTTGTGGATAGCTATGACTGAAGTAATAAAATGACTCTGGAGCCAGTTTTGTTAATTTTAGTTTCAGACTGATTTTTAGCTGTGGGTTAGGGATTTGATCCATTGGCAAGTATTCTTTAAGCAAAAGAGGTGGGTGGGGCAGGGCTTATGTTAGTGCAGGTTACTATTTTCTTACAATTTCCTTTGTTTTCTGCTTCGAGAGCTAATGTTTTTGGAAGTTCGAGAACTTGCATTGTCTCTTAAGTTTTTACCAGTTGTCTGATAACCTGTTGTGAGAATTTACAGGTCATGCAACTCAGTGAACATTTATCCAGGTGAAACATTAAGACAAAAATAACACTACCAGGCTTCCCACTGTGAGATTTGATTGAGATTATTTTGTATCCCATATAATAATAGGTGATTGTGACTTTTACATTTAATGTATATATGCATTTATGGAGTACAGGTGCAATTTTGTTACAAGCATAGATTGTGTAGAGTAGTGTTCAAGTTTGGACTTTGATATATTCATCACCCGAATAACGTATATTGTACCTATTAAGTACTTTCTCATCATCCACCTCCCTCTTGCCCCTGACCTTTCTGATTCTCTGTTGTCTGTCATTCCTATTGTGACTCTTTTAAATGTAACAGTCTGTGGTATATACAAAAATATATCTGGATTCAGTTATTTAAATACTTTTTAACATAAAAAATGGCAATTAAAGAATGTATTTAGGAATGCATTACAATGAGTTGCTTATAATTTGGGTTGATTTTGATACTAGATAAAGTGTAAGAATTTGGTGTTTTTGTTTCCGTTGACTTACCTGTCTTTGGAATTAGGTCTAGTCTTCTTCCTTTTTTTTTTTTTTTTTTTTTTTTTATTTTGATTATAAAAATGCAGCCCAGGCTTGGCGGCTCAGCCTGTAATCCCAGCACTTTGGGAGGCCGAGGTGAGTGGACTGCCTGAGCCCGCAGGTTCGAGACCCACCTGGGCAACTTGGCGAGACCTCGTCTCTACAATAAATCAAAAATTAGCCAGGCGTGGTAGTACGTG
>CAUYQG010273934.1:0-14084 GCA_963574415.1 Tarsius wallacei
CAGCCTCCCAAAGGCGCGGGATTACAGGCTGAGCCACCGAGCCCGGCTACTCTTTGCCTTTCTTGTTAAATACATATTCCCAAGTTTTTACAAATTTTTGTCACTATTAATTTGGAATATTTCCTTTTCTTCCTAGGTGCTTATTAGGTACTTTTTATGTGGAGCAAAAAAAAAAAAAAAGTCATTTTTATTTATACATATTTAATTCATTATATATTAGTAACTTCAGCTTTTATTTCTAGTTGTTCTCTCATTCTAGCTTTTTAATTTTTTTCCCCCAAAGGAAAAAAACAATATTCTTTTTGTAGTTTTGTATGATTAATTCTTAGGGTGTTTTTACATTTTCATTTATTTTATAATGAAGACATCTGGTGTTCAATATTTTCCTCAAAGAACAGTATTTCTTTTTTCTGCATCCTGAAGGTTTTTGTATCCAAACTCCCATTTTTTATAACTGATATATGACATTCTTTTTGAAATAGGCATTGTCAAGATTTACTTATATACTTTTAAGTGGTTATCTTTGTTCCCCTTTTTATAAAATGGACTTTTCATTTTATTAATACTATTTTTTGTAGATAACTTGTTTCATACTAAATCCAGAAATATTTCCCAGATATACTAAATTTGTATCTTTGTTCTGTCTAGACATAAGCTAATGATTTCAATGTGCAAAATAAGATATTTCTTCAACTAATGAAAATAATCCTTTCTTAAGAGTTTATTGCCTTTCTTTCATGAATTGTTATCATTTACAAATTAAATTTTCTGAATATATTATCAAAATCTTCTACATTTGGCCTCATAATTTCAATTTTTATTTCTTTGTATATTTGCTCTGTATTGAAATATGACTTTTACCTCATTTTTCTGGTTATTAATTCGGTTTGTAATAGTGATCATTGAGTTCTTCAATTCATTTCTGAATTTTATAATCACTGTGACGGAAATTTCAAAGAGCCTGTCCAATGTATATTTTCTTCTTTCCTTACAGAACTAGTATTCTAAATATTTTGGCAATGTAGTTGATTAAAATATTTACCCTCTTTGACTTGTTTGCATTTAATGGTAGCCAAGGAGTTCAGCTCTAGACAATAAAGTAGAAGTGGAGTTTGCTGGATGTGGCAGGGATCCAAGGAGTTTAAAGACATGGACACACTTGTCTGCTATGCTTCTTTCACTTTTTGTCCTTCCTGTCTTGTACCAAGATGACAACAGTTGAGATGTATACTGGTGTAGGAATCATGTTAGGATCCCAAGGACAAAAGTTATGCACTGAAGTGCATGAGTCAGGAGAGACGCTATGGACATTTATGACCTTAATCACTGCACCATTGCTTGTCTACTTAATTTATTATGTCTCATTGTATAAAAAAATTATTAAACCACTGTGAGGCAAATATTCTGTTAATTTTCACTGAACACATTTCTGTTGATAGAATTAGAAATCATGCTTTTGGTTTTGAACTCTGTATGAGAAAATTGTGTGTGTTGGGGAGTAGCTGTCCAACTTTTATTAATTACTTTTATCTTTTTTAATTTAAGTTTTATATTTCTACCCTAGTATTTTCATTATATTGAGCATATATTCTAATTTATCTACTGTCTTTCTTTTTCTGCATGCCGGACAACTTTCAATGGGTGTGATTTTTCTTTGCTGATGTATTGCTGGTGACGTCAAGTGGTGGGAGTGTTTTTAGGACTAGAATCTGTTAGAAAATCTGATGTGGTATCTATGGTCATGCAATTGTGGTGTAGGAGCAGCAAGTCACCAGGTTCCTGCTCCAGGTCCCCGGATCTTGGTTCCCTTGGTTCTTTGCATTCTCTTCAGTCAAGGGCAGTGAGACTCAAATTGCTCATTCAGCTCTTTTTTTTCTTTTGGTTTTCAGATTGACCTGACAATGTCATTCAAATCTTGATGATACATTTTCATCCTTTGGAAGTTCACAGATTCTTGAAGTCCAATTTTATTTAATTTAGTTGCTGTTTGTTGCTAATTTTCTATCATTTGTCTTATAAACCCTGTACCACCTCTTTTAGACAAAAGTCCAACAAAGTCTCAGATAAATCTCATTTAAGCTGTGTGTTTGTCTGTGATTGACAGGAGTCTCTTTGCATATAGAGAGGAAAATGACTAGAAATTGTGGTGGAAGGAACAAAGGAACAGAATGTCTTTTTTGTTATGTTTTCCTTTTGGTTTACTGATTCTTGTAGAATCAATTTTTAAATTTTTATAAAACCTCATTTTTTTTTTACAAACATTTTGGTTTTGCTTTGCCTTCATCTCAGTTATTTAGTTCTTCATACTTTCCCTAGAATTTACTCGTTAAAGAAAATTTGGGTGCATTATTCTTAGTGCATTTCTTTATACCATTTATTATTAAAATAAAATCTATTCTTTATAAACTACTGGATTAATCCGTTACACTACTTTTTTATTTTAACACCATCTATAGATATTTTAGGTTTAATTTTTAAATTTTATTGTAGAGATATTTCAATGGAAACATTATAAAGAATTCCTGCTTTCTATAGTGAAATAAAGTGACCTGAATAATATTTTACATTTAAGAGTTAGTATGGCTTTTTAATCAATAATGATAACTATTTCTTCAAAAGTAAATAAGTATTTACAACAAAGTAATATCCCCTGTAAAAGCTTTGATTGATACATATTAATTCAAGTATTAATGTATTTACAGTATAATATCTGTATATTTTGTATCTCATATGTATATCTGTTATCAATCTACCACTGCATTTACTGGCTTTTATTTGATATGTTTTGATATTAAATTAGCCATTACACAATAATTTAATGAAATTTGGCTTACCACATTGAATGCCAATTTTAGAATTATAATACATTCTTATTCATCTTGGCTAATGTTCTTTGCCTTACATTTTTTCTTGTTTGCTATTAGCATGGCCATGCCCAATTGTTAAGTTTTTTCATGCATGTAAACTTTTACCCATCTTTTTATTTGAAACGTTTATATGTGATTTTTATAGGTATTTTAAAATTTAATGCAGTTTTGTAATTATTTTTAAGAATATTTCCTTCTCAATAACAGAATAGTTTAAGGCAATTTTCTTTACTGTTAGGTGTAGCCTTAATTCTGTCACTTTGCTTTATGTTTTCGGTTTTGTTTTTTCTATTTGTGTGTGTGTGTTGCCTTTGTTCCTGTCATTTGCAATGCAGAATATAGGTGTTTATTTTATTTTCTACAGCAATGTAAAAAATAATCATCCTTTTAACTTCTACTAGTGATTCCACAATGTTCAAAGATATTTCCTTACACTTTTTGAAGTAAAAATCAAGACCAACAACTTTTTTTCTTTTTCAGAGTTCAATTTATATGTTCTGCAAAATAAAATTCTACTTATGAACTACTCTCTCTTACTAGCATCAATGATGTACTCTGTGCTTTTTAATTAGCATTTATATTTAGTGCTATATTTAAATAGCAATTTTCATTTAGTGCTTTATCTTTAGCATATTTGTTGTCTGATATTCTTTCAGAGATATCTCTGTTGTTTTTATTAAGATTGATGGTATTCTATTAAGCTTAAATATGTATTTAATGTATTTTTCCTCAAAAGTATATATTGGTGATACATTTTCTTTTTTTAATCAAATTGCTCTTTTCTTTTATTTACCTTTTAAAATTTATTTTAAAGACGTGGCATACAGTTCAGGATTAGGTATACAAATGGTCATCGTACACGTAAAGTTTGGGCCTCACTTTGGTCCCAACTTCACCCAATTTGAGATCAGATGGTACATTTTCTAAAGCTTTTTATATGTGAAAGTTTGTTGTTGTTACAAACAAAATTTGGTTCTATAAAAAATTTTTGAGAAACAATTTTATTCCAAAATCACTAAAGATTGCTCTACTGTTTTTTGAAACCTAACATTATGGAGAAGTTACAATTCTATTTATTTGTTAGTATACATATATTTATAATTTTTGTTTATATTCTTCTAAAATGCCTTATCTTTATTTTTTAAAACGTCGAGATTTGCAAAGAACATTTTTCCTTTATGCTTTTTAATTAAAACATGGTCAGTCCTTTTAATTTTGGGTAAATCTTTCTTTACCTTAATGTTCTCTTGGTTTATATTTTTACTTGTTTATATACCCATGATATTTACTTGTGATCTATTATACTTTGTCTCTCCTCAGTGTATGTTTTAATCAACATTGCTTAGTCTATAATGAATATACAATGAAATACATAGATTTTTATTTTAATTGTATAATTTGGTGAGTTTTGGCAATCTTATCCAGTTTTGCAGCCCAGCTACAATAATAATATAGAACAACAGGATATGGTTTATTTGCTTTTGAAACTCTACCAGACTTTACTCAGGTCAGCTTTTTATCTGCCATTGCTAATGGCCTTAAACTTCTATTTTTATTATGACATAATTTTACAATTTTCTATATATTAAGTGTTTTGTACTACATTTTCTACTTTCCATTTCCCCCAGTATGGATTGCAAATCTATATTATAGATTTCATTTTCTTGCAGTCCTTTCTCACAGGCTTTTGTTATTTCTGATAATCTTTTCTCCTCTTCTGCTCAACTTAGTACTTTTTTTTTTCCTTACAGACTAACCTCTGCCTACTAAACTTCTGTCATTGCTTATAGATGTGGCTTTATTTATGTCTCCAGATACCAAAAGTGAATATTTTCTGATTTTTTTCTCTACATTTATAAATTTTTTAAGAGGTAGCCTTTACCTTTTCTCTACTTGTATAGTTTCTTTATCTTGTGTTACAGAATTTTTTAACCCCACTTTCTCCTACCAACTTATTTATTTTTTATTTTTTCGTCACTGAAGAGCAATAGATGCATCAGTACATAATGCCTGTCAGTGAAGACGATGTTATATATGTTTTCTTATACTTGATTCAGTTAAATAGTTGGAACCTACTGAGAATTTCACTTGTGCAGTTCTGTTGCCAAAAGGGTGAAATTCTATCGTCCGATGCCTAGTTCTCTCCAATGAGAAATGACATGGAAAAATCAATATTCTTGACTATTAATTCCTATATAAACAAGGAGTTGAATTTTTCAAATAGATGCCCAAAATAGATTTTAACACCAAAAGAAAAAGAAATTATTGTGCAGAAGTGGAGAAAGGAAATGACTGCTCAATTTTCTACTGCTGTAATGTTCTCTCACAAACTGTTGAATATATTTGCCAACCATATGGTATTTTTCACTCATTGCTACTATTATAATCTTTGATTCCATTATGTAACAAACCAAACTTTAGTTTTCAGTGTCATTGAGAAAAATTTCCTTCCTCCTTCAATATTGGAGAGATTTACAACTGCCTTAATGAGTGAGAAATATGAGCAATGTTAAAGGTTATCTTGACCTTAAACTACTGCACATGCTTTACAATATAATTATTTCCTCCTATTGACAGCTGCTGCTAGTTTATCATCTCTGTTATTGCTCCAAGCATTTACCATTATGATAAATTTCCTCTACCTATCCTTTTCCTGTTATTGTGTCCTCAAATTTTATCCATATTCAAATATGATGTTTTTTTAATGAAAGGCAAATTCTTCCTGTTATGATCTAGAGCATTTCTTTTCTGAATATTTTGGTGGGGAAGGCTGCACCATCTGTTCGGCCCCATCAAGAGCATACGTAGAGAGCATCTCAGCTATTGATATGCTGTCTTATTTCAGGTGAGTTTACCAAGTGAGAGATTGGGTCCTTCGCCAAAGCATGAATTGCATATAGTGCATATAGATAGCAGAGGCCAATTTGTACTTGGATGTGGTATAAAGGAATAAATGAGGGAATTTAAGGCATTGTGCTGAAGTCAGGTACAATGGGCGGTTAATAACTTGAATGCAGTTTTGTTGTTCAATTGTCTAAGATCCTTTTGTGATGACTATTTTGTTCTCAACATTGGCAGTACAGATGACAATGGAGACAAAATCTACAGCATAAGCAGTTGATTCCATGCACCATAAAGAAAAGCCAAATATAATATATTACCTTACAGGACAGTATAAGAGGGTATGTATGTGTGGATTTTCTTAATTGTCTAATTGATCTTGAATTTTGAGGTGTGGAGAAAAATTTAGCTTACATCCTAGTGTGGTTCTGATTTGTTCATTATTCTGTATTTTGTCAGTAATGTGGAATGACAAAATTGTGTAAACTATGCATCGTGTGGATGATTATGTATGAGTGTATATGTGTTATTTTTTTGAAAGAATAACGGCTAGAAACTGAATGAGATAGGAATAGAGAGGCTACAAATTCTGATTGATAGATGATCATGACCTATTATCAGAAATGAGAAAATATAAAAGTCACAGACGGTTCCTATATTTCTATAGAAATATATTTGGGTTTCTATAGGAATAAGAGCACCATTAAATATAATATAATAAATCAGATAATAGAGCACATTTAGAAAAATTGACAGAATCTAGTTTGTGTCATTGCCATTCACCACGGAAATTTATGTGGTTACTTCAGCAGAAATTCTTTTAATCAACCTCCACTTAACAAATACATCAGAATTACCACTCTCCCTATGAAGCATATTTACAGATGTTCATATTCCACTGAATGTGTATGATTAATAAATTATTTTTTAGGACACCCTCATACTTCTTCCACAGGGTAAACTGAACATGCAGTTTCAGGTGAAAGTAAACTGGATTTGTTCCCCAACTCACTCTACCCCTTTACACACTATTTGTAAGGAAGACATTACAGTATAGATACAGAAATAGTTTTGATGCAAATAAAGTATGTGTAGAAACAAAATAAAATTAGCAACAAAAGTGCTGGAGAATACCTGTGATTTTATTTCAAAATCCATAAAGATTCCATATTTGAATTTATTTTATCTTCTAGTGTAATTTTTAAAAATAAAATAAAAACTTAGACAAGATCTACAAAAGAAAAACAGACTAAACTCTAATTGAAATTGTGTTAATTAAAAGTTCTTGTTCTTTCAGAAAAAGATGAGTGAATAAATGTTGATTTATATATTTTAAGTTAAAATGTTGCATTACTATAAAATTGTATGTTTTCTCATATATCCTATCTCTTCCACTAATGAGCCTACTACCATCCTTGATTTCACTGATTAAAAGATCTTCTAATATAATTACCAGTTGTCTTTAAACAATTGCTGCCCAGATGCTTTACGTTTCAGAAAAGTCAGTCTTTACTTGTCAGCTCCAATTTATTATTCACGTTTAGAAGGTTTCTAAACTATGAACTGTCTCTCTCTGAGGCATATTCTACTGTGGAAAATGTTTGCAAAAAGAAAGCTGTTTCCCTATTTCTATCTTCTCTCCCTCCCCTAACTCCTCACAGCAGTGTGTGGTATTGTTTCCAACAACTTTGGAGCAGGATTATATGAAATAGCATTACAATTTTTTAAAAAGCTATCTAAATCATATTAGTGTTGACATTGGCTAGCAACATTGAAAGCTGTTGGTGAATTATCATCTGTGGGATGAAACCTAACTTCTTGAATTGTTTTGTTACCAAATTTCTTATATTGAAATGAGTATTTTTGTGCTCAAAAACACTCACTAATTATCATCTTGGTTATGGAATGTCAATACTAAAGAAAAAAATTTCTGAAATTATTGTTTAGGGTATTTGGACATAGAATTTAAAAATTGCTGTCATCTTGGTTGAAAAAGATAATACATTCTAAGCTTCTAATAAAATTAAGAAATTGAATATATTTTATTTTTAAAATATTCATTTCATTTATAAAAGGACACATAGAAGAATAAGTTATCCTTCGTAGGATCACAGGGCTTTAAATTTGAAAGACCTCATTTTAAGGTCTAATGTACATACAGTGAAATACATAGATCCTATGTATGCTATTTTATTTGTATGAATAATATTATTAAGATATATTAGCTTAATTTTGAAAAATAGTATGAAGACACATAAAATTTCTCATGTCTCTTACAGGTAATCCTCCATTCAGATGATTTTCTTCACCATAGACTAATCTTGGCTATCCTTACATTTCATATTAATGGGATAATTGAGCATGTATGTTTTTATGTACTATTCTTTTTACTCAGAAGAACATTTTGAAGATGCGTACACTTTTGTACTTTACCAGAATCTCTTTTTTTTTCTTGATGTATGCACCACAAATTTGTTCCTCATTCTTATGCTAATTGACATTTGATTTCTTTCATGTTTTGGACTAGTACAAATAAAGCTTTGGTGAACATTTTTGCATAATGTTTCTTGTGGACATTTGTTTTTGTTTCCTTGGCGATATACTTAGACACAGAATTATAGGCAATGAGGCAGATGAGCCGGGCTCGGTGCCTCAGCCTGTAATCCCGCACCTTGGGAGGTTGAGGTGAGTGGATTGCCTGAGCCCGCGGGTTAGAGACCCGCCTGGGCAACTTGGCGAGACCTCATCTCTACAATAAATCAAAAAATTAGCCGGGCGTGGCAGCGCTCGCCTGTAGTTCCGGCTACTCGGAAGGCTGAGGCGGAAGGATTGTCGGAGCCCAGCAGGTCGAGGCTGCGGTGGCTGGGAGCGGCCACTGCATTCCAGTCTGGGCAATGGAGTGAGACTTCAACTCAAAAAAATAAAAAATAAAAAATAAGGCAGATGTACTTTCAACTTTATTAAGATCTTAACAATAAAGTTTCCAAAATCATTATCCATTTTGTGGTATGAAGAATACAGCCTCCTCAATGATGTCCAAAACTTCATTCTTAGACCTTGCAAATAAGTACTTCATATAAAAAATAAGACTTTACAGATGTGGTTAAGGTTAAATATCTTGACATAGATTATTCCATATTATCTAACTGGGCCTAATCCATTCATGAGGGTCCTTAAAAGTGAAAGAGAAAGGCAAAGAGTAGGTCAGAAATGTAACCATGTAATGAGAGGCGGGACAGATTAGAAGAATAAAAAGAACTTCCACATTGTTTCTGGATTTGTAGAGAGGAAAGGGGCAAAGAATATGGATGGCTACTGGAAGTTGAGAAAAACTCTCAGCCTATACCCAACCAAAAGATGGTGGCTTTCATCCTAAACCACAGATAACTGAATTTTGACAGAAGTGTGAATAAAATACGGTATTGATTCTTCCCTAGGTCCTTCAGAAAGTAATACAGACCTGCTAACACATTGATTATAGTTCAGCGACCAAGTCAGGCTTCTGATGTACAGTACTGTAAGATAATTTGTGTTATTTTGAGCCACCAAGAGTAATAATACAAGAGATAATGCAAAAAGAACAGATTTTACCATCCCTCCAGTGATATATAAGAGGTCCAGTTGCTACAGATTCTCTTCAACATTGGGTGATGTCCTTCCATTTAATTTATGCTGTTTGAGTAAATATATGGTGAAATCTCACTCCTGTGTCTAAATATGTTAATCATATTTTCACATGATATTTTACCATTTATATTTTGTGAGGTGTCTATTCAAATTTTTTCTTTTTATTAGATTGTTAGTATTTCTGAGCTATAGAAATTCTGTAAATTGTGTGGATTAAGTCATTTATCAGATATGTTTTAAAAATATTTATCCTGGCTATAAATTGTATTTTATTTTTATAACATAATTTTGGGAAGATATTGTCAAATAAAAGCAAATTCTGATTTAGACAAGAGAAAAACTATTGACAAAAAAGACTGTTGCGACAGGGAGAATACTTTTATCTCAGAAATTCTTAAGATCTCAAAATCTAACAGAAATGAGAGTTTTAAAAATTACATAAATAAGCAACCTATAAGGAAAAGTTGGGCCAATGAGGGAAAATGGCTGGCAGTGTCTGACAGAAAATATGTCTTCTGTTTTCAGCCAGTCCTTAGGAAAAGCTGATAAGGGGCCATGATCCTCTATTTTAGTATTTCCTTAGGCTGGAGGCAAGCAGAGTTCAGAAACCTATAGGGAGAATATTCATATTGTATCCATATGAGTATCCAATTTTTTTACCATCATTTTTAAATACATTTATCTTTCTTCTCTAAAATGGTTGATAACCTTGTCAAACTGGACTGTACCATATATACGTGAATTCTATCTTGACTCATTTTGTCCTACCAATTTTTTTCTAATCTTTTTACCTGTATCACAAAATCTACATTATTATAACTTTAAAATAAGTCTTGACATCAGTTAGTGCATTACGTCAAGCATTTCTTGTGTATTTTTAAGACAATTTTGGCTAATCTAGGTTCTTTGCCTCTCTAAATACATTTTCAAAGGAGTGTGTACGTTTCCACAAATACCTGCTCTTTTAATTGAGATTGCAGTGAATCTACAGATAAATTTAAGAAAATTTGATATTTTAATCTTACTGAATATCCTAATCAATAGGTTATTGCATATCTCAATTTATTTAGATCTTGTTTTGATCTTATTCACAATTTTAGAAATAAAACATTCAATATTCCATAATTATAATATCAACTTTAAGTTTTTTATAGACATTGTTTGTGAGATTAGGGAAGACTTTTTCCTCAATTAGGTTCATTGAAAGTTTATATCACAAATGTGTGTTTCACTTTACCAAATGTTTTCTCTGAAAAAATTAAAATTGAATATGTTTTCTTTCATTATCTCTTAGTGTGCTCAATACAATTAATTTTCTTTCATAAGCCAGGTGTGAAGGTTTAGCCAACAATTCCAGCAATTTGGGAGGCCAAGGCAAGAGGACTGCCAGAGCCTTGGGCTTCGAGATCAGCCTGGGTAACTTGGTGAGACCTCGTTTCTACAATAAATTAAAAAAACTAGCTGGGCTTGGTGTCATGCGTGTATAGCTCCAGCTACTGGGAAGGCTGAAGCAGAAGGATTGCCTAGGCCCAGCAGGTGGAGGTGTGGTGGCCATGAGCGTGCCACTGCACTCCAGTCTGGGTGACAGAGTGAGACTTCAAATCAAGAAAAAAAAATTATTTCACAAATAAACCAACCTTGAATTACTAAGGTAAAACATATGTGATAATAATCTATCATTCTTTTTATATATCAAAATATTTGGTTTGTTAATAATACTCTATTGTTATGGAATATATATGTTTGTAATTTTAATTGTAACATCTTTATTTTGTTGCAAAGATAAGTGACCCAATAAAATAATTCAAAGTATATTCTCCTTCTCAGTTGTTATGTTTCCATTACATGCTTGATAGAATTAACCATTGAAGTCATCTGGACCTGAAGCTATCTTTGTGGGAATTTGTTAAAGAGAAAAATTTATTTTATCTATTTCTATTGAATATTTTATATTTTAATGACAAATCACATCTTCTCGCTTTATTGTGTGCATATTATATTTTTGTCTGTTAATTAATTAATTCATTTTTAATTTTATGACAGGCATTGTAGAAGACTATGGTAATTGATATTTAAATTTATTAAATATTTATTTAAGCAATGAGGGTTTTTATTTATTTTGTAGTTAACTTTTGTTTGATCTTTGTTATTGCTTTAGTTACATTCAGTGTTTCTAATTATTCTGGTGGTAGACTACTTAGTATAAGGCCTGAAGTGTTAAAGAGGTTCTCAAAGTTTTACTTTATCTTCAGATTTTAACATGACTTAACTCATGTGTCACAGAGGGTGTTTCTCAGTGCCTATATAGCTTCCCCACTGAGTGATATTTCTTACTGGTACTTGAAACAAGAATGTGAAGTCTTAAGTAGCAATGGTTTGAAGTAGAACTTTTAATTTCCTGCTCTGGTATTATATATAGGCAGGATTTATGTGCCTTTGCTTCAGGGGTAGGGTTTTCTCAGCATTTCTGTCCATTCTCCAATAGCAGATAATCTCCTACCCATACTCAGTGAATGATACAGGAAATAAGTAGTTGTTCTGTTCCTTTTCCAGAAGCAGACATCCTGTCTTCTATTCAGTCCAATATCCAGAGTACAAATAAATATTCTGCTGCTTGACTCATTGCAGATATTCAATATAGTGTATAAATGCAATGTCTTGATTATAAGTAGGTTTCTACTAATTTTCTCTGTTCACCCTTAAACTTTGGAAGGGCCAGTATGCTTGCAACAAACAAAGGGTTATTTATGTCTAATTCTCTGCCCTAATCTTTCTCATCATGGGTAGGTACAGATTTCTATTTTATTTGGGACTCCAAAGAATTCTAAATTGTCACACAAGCTGTACTTGACATTTAATAATTTGTTTAAATTTTAATATTTTTTCTTGCCTGTTTCTGTGGTGGTTACTGGTCTCCCACTATTTTTTCAAAGAGTAAATAGTTCATGTATACTACTCTCTTAAAACCTTTTGGTATATAATTAGATGATCTTCTCATCCTAGTTCCTGATGGACTCTAAAAAATATGGCATTGTAGAATATTTGTCTTCTTCTTCTTGTCAGAATGGAAAGGATGTTTCTCTGAGACTGTTAACACTCTAATCTGAAACCTCTTGATGATTATAAAGTTTTATATAGTTCAAATTTATTTTATAGCTGAGAATACAAAGCCAAGAGAATATGTGACCTGCTCCTGGTCACATACAATATTTCATAACAGCCTATTTCATAGCCCAGGTATCCAAATCTCAACTCAGTGTTCTTTACTTCTTAAGACCCGCCTGATGAGATGGTTTGTTATTTTTTTTCCCAGAACATTTGCTGTAATATGCAAAACCCATATTACTTCCTGGGCATTAACAGCTACAAAGAAATTGCAGGATGCAAAATGTAGGTTTTAACTTTTCATTTCCACCAAGCCATCTTGTGCCCATGTAAGAAAGTTTCCACTAACAAGCAACTAGGAAGATGTTGCATTTAAAAATCAAGCTTCTTCCATGAATACAGAAAGTATTTATAGTTTTCAAATAATGTTGCTTTAAATCTAAAACAACTGGTAATAAATTGCTTATATGATAATGTTTTGCCAGTGATATTGTGGGCCTTTTTGTATTAAATATAATGAAATCAGTCTAAAAACTGGTAATGTTATTTACAAGATGTAGGAAAACTAGCTGTTTGCATTTCAATAATATGGCCTTAGAATTGGAAATCAAAAAATGTAATATGTAAAGGAGGTAGTGATAACCAAAAAAAAGACAACATTTTTATTTGAGACACAAATCAATATACATAGGTAAAATTTTGTTAGTAAGAAAGGATAACATACTAATTTACTCTACACTTGAATAGATTTATGTTTTTGAAATTCTCTAAATCTTCTATAATCTTCCTTATGAGTTTGCAGCCCACTAAATAGCAGAGACAACTTAGGCTTGACAAATTAAAATATTTTATTCCAGTGTAATCACTCCCTTATTAAGTTTCAATATTTTGTTACTTCAAGTTTCATCTGCATATTAGTCTTGGCTTAAATATTTTATGACTTACTTTCTTGATTAAGTTATAAGTCTTTCAGATTGTCCATATTTTGTCCTTCTCTTCCTCAAGTCTGCTTCAGTAAATTAAGGATTTACCTGGGGAAGAAAGAAAGCTTTACCTAGTATAAAATGAAAGTAAGGGACTTGGGCCAAGATGGCGACCGGGCAGCGTGGTCTGTGAGACCTCCGCAGAAGAGGACACAGAAAGACTCCAGATCTCTCCCAGGGGGCCTGCCCCCCACACGGAACTTGTCCAAGGACACCGCAGAGGCATTACAGCGGGCCTGAGGTAAAAGCGGCCGCCGCCCCTGCCGGAGGCCGGGGCTGCCGCTGGCGGCCCGGGGCGCCGCTGCCGAGGCAACCCAGGGCCTGCCAGCGCTGCGGACGCAGCCCACCCGAGGAGCACTGCTGCCGCCCCGGGGACCTGGGGCGCGCTGCCGTGGGCGCCGCCGCCGAGGCGACCCGGGACCCGCCCACGCCGCGGACGCGGGCGCAGCCGGCCCGAGGCGCGTGCTGCCGCCGCCCCAGGAACCTGGGGCGTGCTGCTGCGGGCGCCGCCGCCGAGGCGACCCGGGGCCCCGCCCATGCCGCGGACGCCTGGACACCCGGGGCGTGCTGCCGCGGGAGCCGCCGCCGAGGCGACCCGGGGCCCCGCCCACGCCACGGAGGCCGCCGGTGCGAGGCGCGCCGCCGCCGCCGCCCAGGCACC
>CAUYQG010273939.1:0-12176 GCA_963574415.1 Tarsius wallacei
ATTCTCTTGGGTTTTCAAGGTATACAATCATGTCATCTGCAAAGAGAGATAGCTTGACTTCCTCTATACCTATTTGGATACCCCTGATTGCCTTCTCTTCTCTGATTGCTCTAGCCAGGACTTCCAATACTATATTGAACAGGAGGGGTGAGAAGGGGCATCCTTGTCTTGTTCCAGTTTTCAGGGGAAATGGTTCCAGTTTTTGTCCATTTAGGAGTATGCTGGCTGTGGGTTTCTCGTAGATGTTATGCCACCATTTCAATTATCAGCTCACTGTTATTATTTATTTTTACATTCTTAGAAAATGTCTAAAGTTTCTAAATTTATTTACTTACTGAAAATAGTATTTTTCTTAAGTACGAAGTGAAAATTCTATGTTTTTCTCCTTTAAGTGTTAGAAATTTCCCAAAACTTGTTTCATTACCTTCTTCAGAAGGGGCAGAACTATTCTAATTTATGAGGTCAATTATTGTCAGACTACGGATAATTTTTCTCAGGCTAACCTCAACCTCCTTTTATTTAGAGTTAGTTCCTTCCAGATTCTGGCCACAAGCTGTCAGTTTCAATGTTTGATCATGATGATAGAGTTTCCACTATCTTTCTCCACCTGCATCTTTACAGTTATATGAAGCTGAAAAACCTAATACTTATATGACATTATAAATCATAGTCATTGCTACACTTGCTCTTTTTTATGTGAAATTCACACAACATAAAAGTATACACTTTAAACATTTCGCTGGCATTTAATACAGGTACATGTACAACAACCACCTCTAGCTAGTTCAAAAACATTTTCATCACCCCAAAATAATGTCTTGTACCCATTAAGCAGTTACTCCACATTCCCCCACTTCCCAGCTCCTAGAAACCACCAGTCTGCTTTCTGTCAGTATGGAATTACCTATTCTGGATATGTCATTTAATATAAATGAAACCATAAAAGATGTGACCTTTTTGTCTGGCTCCTTGAGGTTTATCCATGTTGTTGCATATATCAGTACTTCATTCATTTTTATGGTTGAATACTATTCATATGCATATAGAAAATATCATATTACAGGTTTTAAATAATACATTCATCTGTTGGTGGACATCTGGGCTATTTGGGCTGTTTCTACTTTTGGTTGTTATGAATAGTACTACTATAAACATTAGTGTACAATTATTTATTAGAACACCTGCTTTCACTTTTTGTTTAGTATACATCCAAAGTGGAATTGCTGGGTGTTATAGTATTCTATGTTTAATATTTAGAGGAATTATCAAATTGTTTTTCACAGCAGCTGTACTTTTTACATTCTTACCACCAATATGTAAGAGTTCCAGTTTCTCCATATATTCACCAATATTCATCTTCATTTTAAAAATTATAACTTTCCTGGTGGGTGTGAAGTGGTATCTCATTGTGTTTTCAATTTTCATTTCCCTAATGACTAATGATGTTGAACATCTTTGCATTTCTTGTTGGCCATTTGTACACTTTCTTTGAAGAAATGTCTACACAAGTCCTTTTGCCATTTTAAAAATTGGACTGTTTGTCTTTTTGCTGTTCAGTTCCTGAGGATTTTTTGCATCTAAATCATGAGAGCTATTGTTCTATAATTTTCCTTCTTGTAATATCTTTGTCTGGTTTTTGCATTAGCACAATGCTGTCCTCACAGAATGAGTCAAAAAGTATTCCCTCTGCTGTTGTATTATGGAAAAAATTTCAGATAATTGGTCTAGTTTATTCCTTAAATGTTTAGCAGAATTAACCAATAAACTCACGTGTTTCTGGTGGGTTTTGTTTTGGAAGATTACTAATTACTGCTTCAGTTTCTTTAATCTGTACACCTATTCAAATTGTCTATTTCTTCTTGTATGAACTTTGCAGATTGTGTCTTTCAAAGAATTGGTCCATTTCACTAGGTTATTACATTTTGAAGCATAGACTATTTTACAGTATTTTGATTAGTCTTTTAATGTCCATGGGATATCTGTAGTGATGTTCTTTCTTTCATTTCTGATATTAGTAATTTGTATCTTCTCTCCCTTTTTAAAATGTAGCAGCACCAAATAGTTTGAGAGTTTCCAGCTATCTTTCTAATGTTCAGTTGTAAGTGCTCTTTACATAATCTGGATACCAGAATCAGAAATGTGATTTACAAATAATTTCTCCCATTCTACATGTTTGTTTAGTTTTTAAAATAATATTATTTGTCGGAATCTAACTTATCTTTTGTTGTTGCTGTTTGAACTTTTGGTTTCATATCAAGGAATTAATTGCCAAATTCAGTGCCATAAAAATTTACCCTTATGGTTTCTTCTAAGAGTTTTATGATTTTACCTCTTGTATTTAAATCCTGGATGCATTTGGACTTAATTTTTGTGTATAATGTGAGGTAAGGGTCCAACCCCATTCTTTTGCATGTAACTATCCAGTTGTCTCAGCACCTTTTGTTGCAGAGATTTTTTCTCCCCTGAATAATCTTGGTACTACTGTTGAAAATCAATTGACCATAGACTTATAGGTTTATACTTTTGACTCTCAAGTTTATTATTTTGGTCTATATGTTTAGCCTTATGCCATTACCAAACTATTTAAATTATTGTAGTTTTATGGTAAATTTTAAAATCAGGAGATGCAAATCTTCCAACTTTGTTTTTCTTTTTCAATCATATTTTGACTACTTGGGGTTCCTTGTAATTTTATGTGAATTTGAGAATTAGATTTCCCATTTTTAGTAAAAAAAAGACCATTGGAATTTTGACAGGAATTGCATTGAATCTGTAGATGACTTTGGGTAATACTGCTATCTTAGATATTATCTTCCACTCCATGAACATGGAAGGTCTTTCCATTTATATAGGTCCTCTTTAAATTCTTTTAGCAATGTTTTGTAGATTTCAGAGTATATATTTGGGGTTTAATTTATTCAAAATAATTTTATTATATTTATATTATTATAAACTGTATTATTTCCTTAGTTTCTATTTTGGAAAGCTCATTGCTAGTGTATAGGAACACAACTGATTTTTGTGTGTCAATCTTGTAACCTGCAACTTTGCTGAAATTATTTATTAACTTTAGTAAATATTTGTGGATTTTTGTGGATTTTCCATACATAGAAACATGCCATCTCCAAGTAGATTAAAATGTTACTTCCTTTCCAATATGAGTGCTGCATATTTATTTTTCTTTCATAATTGTGCTGGTTAGACCTTTTAATACAATGCTAAAAGTAGTCATGAAAGTAGACATCCTTGTTTTATCCCTGGTCTTAAGGAGGAAGCTTTCTGTCTTTTACTATTGAGTATGATGTTAGGTGTGGATTTTTCATAAATGCCCTTTATTTAGTCAAGGAAATTCTCTTGTATTCCTAGTTTTATGAGTGTTCTTATAATGCATAAAAGTGTTGGACTTTTGCCAGATGCTTTTTTATGTCAGTTGAGATGATCTTTTTTTAACCTATTAGTGTCATATCTTACATTGATTTTTTAAAATGTCAATCAACCTTGCATTGCAGGGATAAATTCCATTTGGTCATGGTATATAATCCTTTTCATGTTCTTGTATTTGGTTTGTTAGTGTTTTGTTGAGGAATTTTTACACCTATGTTTATAAGAGACATTGGTATATAATTTTCTTTACCTGTGGTGTCTTTACTTAGCTTTGGTATCAGGGTACTTTCTGGCTCACAGAATTAGGAGTATTCCACCCTCTTCAATTTTTTTTTGGAATAACTTGAGAAAATCTTTTAATTATTCTTTAAATGTTTGGTAGAATTTAACAGTTAATCCATCTGGTCCTAGAGTTTTTGTTGTTGTTGTTTTTCGGAGGTATTTATTATTTCTTCTAGGGTCTATTTTGGTAATTGTGTGTTTTTAGCAATTTGTTATTTCCTACAGGTCACCTAATTTGATTATGATATTCTCTTATAATCCTTTTTGTTTCTGTAAGGTCAGTAAAAATGTTCCAACTTTCTTTTCAGATTTTAAGTATTTGCACTTTCTCTCTTTTTTCCTTGGTCAGTGCTTTAGGAAAACTACCAAACAGTATTTTTCTTCTACTCTCACAACACTAGAACAATCATCAACACAGAGAAAACTTCTGTGACCAAACGTGTGTGGATTTTTTTCTACACATCAAGAAACGAATACCAGCTGGGGACCCTCTCATTCAATTCTGACACTATGTACCTGTAAATAGTGTTAGATGACACAGATTGAGGGCTAAGTTCCCAAAACTGTCCTTCACACACCAACTGCAAGTCCAAGCCTCCGAGATTTCTGACCAACCAGCCTGAAGTTGGAGTTTTCAAGACCCCCTCTGGGTTTGATTAATTTGCTGAAGTGGCTCACAGAGCTCAGGAAAACAATTATATTTACTGACTTATTGTAAGGGACATTGCAAAGGATACAGATGAAGAGATGTGTAGGGTGAGGTATGGGTTAAGATATGTGGTACATCCATGCCTTCCCTGGGAATGCCATTCTCCAGGAACTTCACTTGGTCAACTATTCAGAAGATCCTTGAATCCAGTACTCTCAGGTTTTCATGGAAACTTCGTGAAATCAGCATTCCTGTCTGAGAAAGGTCATAAAACCCACAATCTGAAAGACAAGGGAAGGTTAGAATTCTGCCTTGGGTCAGGTGAAAGGAAGGCAGGAGAAAGTTGGAGAGATTCTGTTTCCTGAGGCCTACCACTGAGGTAGACCAACATTGTAACAAAAGAGTGTAACAAGGGCTATGGGAATTATGGATCATAAATTGTAGACAAAAACATGTATATATGTAGATATATATACACACACATATTTATATACACATATATGTATATATACACTTATATACACACTTATACACACACATATATCATAACACAACAGTCCTCAGTCTAGCTGAAATTTTGTCAGTTTCATTGATTGCATTTGCTCTTAATTAGTTGTTTTTTCATCTCCATAAAATTTTAAGCTAAAATAAGCTTTTTGGCTATGTTTAATGAAGAGAAAATTAACCTGTTGGATGTAATTATTATTTGGAATTACCTTTGGTACCAGATTGATTACTTTTTTCAAGATTTATGCATAATTAGAAAGTATTTCTATTTGCCTCCTACAGTATTCCAAAGATATTGTTACTGGACATTTTCTGACAATATTATCTTGTTTATGAGGTCATATAGCTAAGTATTTTTTTCTAAGATATAATCTGCAATGATAAAAAATAAGGAAAAAACAAACAAATGAAATACCCATTTTCTAAAAATGTCCAGGCCCAGATTTGTTAAGAGATCATTCTTCAGTGTCAATCATCATGTCACATTTGGTGATAGAGTCAAATAGACATATGCTTTCACCAAAACTACCACACAGCAACTATTTTGTTTATCTAATTAATTATAGCATGTGTTTCTGGTATAATGGTTAAAAACCTCAAACTTTGGAAAGGGTTTCTTGGTTTCAATCTTGATCTTTTCATGAGTAGCTATGTATTCTTGGGCCAATTAATTAATCTTTTTTAGCATCAATTTTCTCACATGTAAAATATTACCTTTAAAAATTACATACTTCATAGAGCTTCGTGTGCATTAAATGAGATATCTATGTAAAGTTCCTGACACACAGAAGGGATCAAAAATATTTCAGGCATTATTATTTTTAGCAATCATTAAAATACTCAATATCCTTATCTCTAAATTATGGATAATAATAGTACTTACCTCATAGCACTGTGAACAGTTTTGATTATGGCTACATAACAAACATACCTCAAACTTAGTGGCACAAATAGCATAGCATTTTTTATGTTCTCAGCAAATGTGGGTTAGGAATTCAGAAAAGGCAATGCAGACAAGGCCTCAACCAGGAGACTCAAATGACTGGGGCTGGAAAATTATAAAGGTGCCTTTCACAGGACTGCACTTGGATTGCACAAAGGGTGTACTCAGATGCAGTGTCTATTTGAGTGTTTATATGTACCATTTCCATGTGGCTTAGGCTTTCCACTGAATGGGAGTTGGATTCCAAGAGGGGGTATCCAAAAGAGGGAGTATTCAAATGGACCAAGACTGAAGTCATCAATCTTCAAGAGATTGGCTTTAACTCAATCATAAAAACCAGTTCAGGTTGAAGAGGAGGGAAATTAGATTCTACCCCTTGATGAGATAAGGGTAACGGCACTCCACAGAAGTGTATGCAGGATGATTGAAAATACTGTAACCATCTTTACTGAAAATATTATGACCTATATGTCAGAGGAAGGGATTGTTAGTTTTCTCTGTAAGAGTAAGAATAGCTTCATGCTCAGAGGAAGGCTTCATCCAAAGCAGTCAGAGGAAATTGCTTGTATAAGGCATTGGTGAGCCATACAGACAGTCCCAAAGCAATCCTGGTTCCGGTTGTCAAATCTTAAGCAGATCTTTCTCACCATTTCAGAGCTGCTAAGCTGAAAATTAATGGCTTGAGCAATGCTCACAAATTTGATTGATCTTTTTGCAATGAGATCTATAAATTGGAAATATTTGCTTCTCTGACCAGAGACAGAGCCTCTTCTAAGTTCGATCAGAAAACTCAAAACATTTCTCCTTATTTATTCAGAGATAAAGAAGGAGAGTGAAAAGACCCACTTTAACTAGTAAAACCACCCTTGGAAGAGAAGTCAGGGAGGATGACCAGTAGAAGGATGAGGGTGCCAGGTAAAAGTTTTAAAAAATAGATTGTGGCAAAAACAAAGAACTTGGCACACTTTTCCACATCTTGTACCTTTCTTATGGCCTTGAGATTGTGGTTCTTTGTGTTACAATTAACTGGATGTTTAACAGATTATCCTTCCATGATCTTCTATATCCACCAAAATAACAAGCTCTCAGAGGCCAGACACTGTGTCTTCATAATTTCACATTGTCAGATTCATACCGGACCCTCAGTAAATGTTTAACAAATAAAAATGATCTTTAATTTTCTTGCCTAAAGACATGCCACAGTTTCTATTTATATATTTTAATATTTAATTAGAACTTGCCATACTAATTTTAAATCTCATATCACATCATACAGTTTTTGGGAAAAATCACCAATACAGCAGGTGTCATGTTTAGCATGTGAGTGTGAGTGTGAGTGTATGCGTGTGTGTTTGTGGATGTGTATTAGGAAATGAGGTTATTGGGGAGACATATGGAAACATAGCCTCATCTAGATTTTCTTAATGACATAGATGTCTGGCAGCACTTTTAAAAATAAAGTTAACATTCCTAGGAGTAAATTGGAGAAAAGGCACTCATCTTGATGTGCTCCTTTCTGATTATTGAAGAGAATAATTGTTATATTCTCTTTTTCCCTATAAGCAGCCCCAGGAGGAGTCTAAGATGACTAAGGTGATGCAAAAATATTTTACATTTTTTTTTTGCCTCTAAAGAGATCTTTTGAGCAATTTCCATATTCCTTCAAATAAGTTTGACTGGAGAAGTAGAGGGACAGATTTTCATGCATAAGGTTATATAAGACTTTCATGCATAGGGTTAAGTTATCTATGGGAGGTCAGAATGGGTAGTGTAGTATCATCTTTAAAGTAGTCCTCAAGAATCCAAGACAGCTGCTCAGTAGTTTTGATATGACATTCTTGAATATGCTCTTTCCAAAATCGTTACATTAAAGTGTTCCTATGCACAGAATTTATTATACATTCTGGAGTTCATTAAAGGTATAAATTGCTTTCTGGATAATTTCATTTTTATGCTATGTACATGCACACTAATGCCTAATTTGAAATCAATCTGCTTTGCAAAATGTCGTCTTCATTGTAAATTTTAATTGCCATTAGTAACTCATGAGGGATTTAGAAAGGGAAAGTAGTCCATGGTGCCTGGCAGATGTGCCCTTTAAGAGTATTTCTTTTTTGGAGTCAAGGCAGAGATGCCAAAGCATGAGTTTACCATATTCCATTTTCTGAAGAATCATCACATAATGATTGGGGATATTTATGTTTCACGTCTGTATTTTATGAGGCACTGGCAGAATAAGAGGTAGCCAGGAAAAAGAACAATTTTCCCTTACAGAGACAGCTATAAAACAGTCATATACAGCTATTACCTTGTGTATACAGTTTTTCAGACTCTTCCAGAAGTATGTTCTTCAGGATGTTTGCATAACTAAATGTAATCTTAAATATTGACAAAATTTAGTGGCTAATCAAAGGGGAAATTATTCTGATTTAGAAAATGTTTTGACAAAATCTCTCTTCTGTATTTAATCTAAGTTTGCTGATAAAGTTATTTCCCTTACCTTCATTGTTGCATGAATTCTATTTTCTAATGTTTTTATTTAAATCATTTTTATTTTATTGTAGCTATCTTTTAATTAATTAGCTAATTAATTGACATTAAATTCATATTATAGACCCCAAATGTCTCTCTTTAAAAAAGTAAATTGAGATCTTGACTTCCTGAAGTGGAGTGAGAATCTAGGTGAATTTATCCACCTTTTAAAATAATAAAAATAAATCAGGAGTATTCATATAGGAAAAAAGAAAGTTAAGTTATCCCTCTTTGTGGATGAATGACTCTATATCTAGAAAACCCTAGTGAGTCTGTCAAAAACCTCCTCACACTGATAAAAAAAACTTTGGTAAATTCTCAGGATACAAAATCAATGTGCAAAAGATAGTTGCATTTCCATAAACTAACAACAGGGAAGCTGAGAACCAAACAAAAAACACAATTTCATTCACAACAGCCACACAAAAAATGAAATACATGGCATTCACCTGCTCAGAGAAATGAAAGATCTTTACAACGAGAACTACAAAACACTGCTCAAAGAAATCAAGGGCAACACAAACAAATGGAAAAACATCCCATACTCATGGATTGGAAGAATCAATATTGACAAGATATCCATCTTACCCAGGCAATTTACAGATTCAATGCAATTCCTGTCAAACTGCCAGCATCATTTTCCACAGACCAAGAAAAAACAACACAGAATTTCATATGAAAGCACAAAAGAGCATGGATAGCCAAAACAATCCTCAGCAAAATGAACAAAGCTGAAGGTATTATACTTCCAGACTTCAAACTTTGTTAAAAGGTTACAATAACCAAGATGGTATGGGATTGGTATGGTAACAGACAAGTAGGCCAGTGAACAGGACAGAGAATCTGGAAATAAAAACATGGTCCCTCAACCAACCCATCTTCAACAAAGCAATCATAAGTGGACCTTGAACATCTATCATAATACTATAAGAAAATGATTGACAATGGCAGGAAACTATGAGGGGGGAAGGGGAAGGGAGGTGGGATTAATGGTAGTCAATATCTGTCTGGGGATGGGGGGACACCCCTTATCAACAAGGGTGCCTGAATGATGCTAGTCAATATCTGTCTGGGGATGGGGGGACACCCCTTATCAACAAGGGTGCCTGAATGATGCATATTTGATACCTAACCTAAACTGTACCCCACAATTTCAAAATAAAAAATGTTTAATAAAAAAAAATTAAAAAATCACGTGCACCAATATGAAAATATGTCAATAATATGTAGCATGAGAAATAGCAAAATAAAAAATGTACTATAATAAAAAAAGTGGGCAAAAGACATGAACAGACACTTCTCAAAGGATTGCAGACAAGTAACCAACAAACACATGAAAAAATGCTAAGCTGCACTAATCATCAGAGAAATGTAAATCAAAGCTACAATGTGATACCACCTAATACCTATAAGGATGGCTACCATGTATTAGTAAAAAGTAGCAGGCTTATTACTAAAAATGTCCATAATTTCAAAAAAATTAACCTAAACATTCAAGAATCTCAATCACCCCAGTAGAATAAGCACAGACAGATCCACACTTAAACAAATCATAGTCAAATTGACAAACGTTAAAGACAAAAGAAAATTTCAAAAACAGAATGGAAGCAGCTTATCATGAAAAAAGATCATCAGCAAGAGAGTGGAAGCCAATGAGATAATATCTACGAAATGTTGAACAACAGCAAAATGACTGTCAAGCAAGTACATCCATTCACCTAAACTCCTTTTATACAGTGAAACATTTAGAACATTTCCAGATAAACAAAACTGTAATTGCCACTACGAGACCTGTCCTATAAGAAATCTTAAAGGAGTCCCTCAGGTTGAAATGAAAGGAACTAAATACTAACTTGAATTTACACAAAACAAAAAAGAGTACTATTGATGTTAACTCCATATGTATTACAAGACAAAAAATATATATATGTGTGTGTGTGTGTGTGTATACACACTATATATATATAGTTTTTAACTCTTTTCTTTATTCATCAGTTTAAAAAGACAGTTACTCAAAAAATAATTTTTCAAAAACTGTGGCAGGCTTATAATGTATATAAAGATAATTTCTCTGACAATTAGAAAAGATGGGAATGGAAAAGATTATTAAAGCAGATTTTGTATACCATTTACAATAAGATAGTATTAGTCAAAATGAGATTTATATACGCTAAGGTGCTAATTGTAGTTCCCTGAGCAACACCTAAGAATATACTAAAAATATGCAGCAAAACAAAACATAACAAAACAAAAGCAGAAGAATCAAGAAGATACATTTAAAATTTCTATTTGACGAAAAAGAAGACCACAATTAAGGAATAGAGAAACAAAAAGCAAACAAAAAATCATGACATACAGAACACAAACATAAAATGTCAGAGATAAATTCTATTTTATCAGCAATCACGTTAAATGTAAATGCTTTACACATCTAAATCAAAAGGCAGAGGTTGACAGAATGAATAAATAACACATGCAGCTATGTGCTAATTTCAAGAAACACACTTTAGACTTAAACACACACACACAAATGGGCTTAAAATAAAATGATTATAAAAAGGAGATTTGAAAAAAGATTTGAAAGGAGTAACCACAAATGAAATAGAGTGCCTATGTTAATGCTGTACAAAATATAATTTGAGACAAAATTGATACTGGTGACAAAGAAGGATATTTTATAATAATAAGAGGGTCATTCTTTGGATGATATAGTGATTATGTGTCTCTAACAAAAATGCCTCAAATTGCGTGAGATAAAAACTAACAGAATTGAATGGAGACATAGACAATTCACCAATAATAGCCGGAGACTCCAATATCTTATTTTCAATAGGAGGTAGAACGAATAGACTGATGATAAAAAAAGGGAAATAGAAGGTTTAGCAACACTATAAACCAAATAGACCTAACAGATATCTATAAAATACACCATCCAACAAAAGCAAAATATATATTTCTCTCAAGTGTATATGAAGCATTCTTTATAATAGACTATATGTTAGGCCACAAAACAAGTCTCAACATATTTACAGACTGAAATCATACAAGGTATTTTCTTTGGTCAAAATAAAATAAAATTGGAAGTTAATACCAGAAAGAAATTTTAGTAATCCACTAACATGTGAAAAATAAACAAAAACTCCTAGATGACACAATAAGTCAACAGAAATCATAAGGGAAATTAGAATATGCTTTGTGTCAAATAAAAATAAAAACTTATGTGATTCAATTAAAATAGTGTTTAAGAAAAATTTTATAGTTATGAATGTTAAAAGAAAAAGAATGATCACAAATTAGCAGTCTAATATTCCACTTATAAAAACTAGGAAAAGAAGAACAAACTAAACTCAAAGCAAGAATTTAAGGAAATAAAAAAGACTATAATGAAAATAAAATAGAGAAAAGAAAAATGATATTGAAAATAAATAACACAAGAAATTGTCACTTTTAGATAGGCTTACTAACAAAAAAGGTAAGATTTGAATAACTTAGAAGGTTAATGAAAGATGAACATCACGGCTGACCTTACATAAATAAAAAGAATAACCTATCACCATACACAAAAATTAACTCTAAATGGATCAAAGACCTAAACATAAAACTTCAAACTATAAGAATCTTAGAAAGCACAGGAGACACCTTTATGGAAATTGAAACTGGGAACCAATTCCTATTCAGAGTCCTAAAGGCCAATACCTTATGAAATACGATAGACAAGTGGGACCTTATCAAATTAACAAGCTTCTGCAAAGCAAAAGAAACCATCAAGAGAGCAGGGAGATAGCCCACAGAATGGGAAAAAATATTTGCCAACTGTATATCTGACAAAGGCCTAACATCTAGGATCTACAAGGAATTCAAAGGTGCCGAAAAGAAAAA
>CAUYQG010273942.1:0-33443 GCA_963574415.1 Tarsius wallacei
TGAGTGACCAAAGCTTCAAGGTGACCACAAATCGGGAAATTATCTATTAGCTATTATCTGAGATTGCCTTAAAATATATTTATTGCAGCACTATTCACAATAGCAAAAACATGGAACCAATCGTGCTGCCCACTGAAACTGGACTGGATAAAAACAAACATGGTACATATACACGATAGAATATCACTCAGCCATAAAAAAGGACAGAATTATGGACTTAGCAGAAACTTGAACAGATTTAGAGACTATAGTACTCAGTGATTTATCACAAAAACAAAGAACTGAGTACCACATGTTCTCACTCATAAGTGGACCCTGAACATTTGCCATAATACTATAAGTAGCCAGAAACTGCCAGGGGATGGAGGGGAAGGGGCACATAACATCAATAAGGGTACCTGATCTCAAATTACTTTTGGGGACCAAAGGGAGCCCCAAACTTTTCCTGTCCAATGACCACGTGTATACCTAATCCTGAATTGTACCCCACACTTTTAAAATAAAAAAGGGGAAAAAAGATATTTATATATGCCTAATTCTATCTTTATTCTTATCCTGTGGTTTTTTCTAACTTCTAAGAAATCAATATTTGCTTAAGTGAAAGTTGTCAAAATCAAAATGAAGCTACAATGTTAAAAAAATAAATAAATAAAATCCTGACAAATGGAACCAGGGAAGGCCATGAAGGAGGGGTTCTCACATTTGTTTGCCTGATAACAAAAACTATCACACTACTCTGCAAAAAAAATCACAAGTTTGGGCAAAGGCCATCACAACCTTACACAAACGATACTTCTGAAAAAAACATCTGCCCAGCCACTGCCTATCCAACTTCAAACTAATGTCACTCTTGTTGATCTTTGTAGCCTTGGATAACTATTTCAAAACAAGTCTGTAATCCTCTTCATCTTTTCCTTTAAGAACCTCTGTCTTCCTTTCTAAATACGCACATAGTTTACTATGGCAAATACATTCCCGTTGCAATGTTCTACTCCCAAATTCATATCTTTTTCGTCTAGAGAGCCTCTTTGTGTTCACTATCTTGATGGATACTTAAAAATAAAAAGAGAAGCGTGGGGATGGCAGAGAAACTGAACAAATTCTGCCCTCAGTTGGACTCACAGAATGACTACTGATGTTTTCAATTTTTTATGGTATTAAATGAGAGATATTTAAAGCTAAAAAGAATAAAATATAGAGATCCTAAAAACAGTACTACTCATTTTGCCTTGTATTATATAATCAATTAAAAATGAGAATACTTGCTATTTATTGAGTGCCTATTTAAGCAAGGACTGTGCTAGGCATTTACTTATGATCTCAAATCCTCACATAACCCTACCAAGTAGGAGTGTATTGCCTAAGAGAAAGATAAACTCAGAGAGGTTGTATGGCTATCCCCAAATCACACACCTACTCAATGACACAGCCAAGCCTTGAACCCAGGCCCATCAAACACTGAATCCATAATTTCCTCTCTCTCTTCATTTCTCTGTCTCTGTCTCTCTGTCTCTATCCCTTTCTCTTTCTCTGTCTCTCTCTACCTCTCTTTCCTCTCTCTCTTTTTCTGTCTCTCTTTTCTCTCTCTCTTTCTCTCCCTCTTTCTCTCTCTCTCTTTCTTGTCTCTTTTTCTTTCTCCCTTTCTCCCTCTCTCCCCTTCCCCAACTTTTCTGTCTTTTAAGAAACAACTATATAAGACAATTTTAGTAGCTTTCAGGCCAGTGCATAAGGGAAAACAAAACACTACTATGTTAAATCTTTGTAAACCTTTACTCAGGTATGCATGTCAACACAACCAAGTGAGTTTGATGTTTGCTCTCAACCCAGAGAAATTAAGCTGTAGGCTCTGACCTCATACTTGCAAATCTGAGTAAGAATGTGGAGGCCAAGCTTGTGGGTCCTGGTTCTGACTTGGGCCTGCCTTCCCAGCCCTGCTCATCTGTGGGGAGATTAGGGGCAGGTAGGGACCCAGAACCGATAGCCCTTCCATTACTCTTCCAAACTCTCCCTGCTGTTAAATGTGTCATAATCTAATCATCTCCTTCACTGTCTGAATGATCTTCCATGTATTTCAAAAGAGTATTTTTATTAACCTTCCACCCATTTAATAGCTTTTTTCATCCCTAGCCCCTCTTAGAGCATATTTTTTTTAGTGCTACCTTGCTTTCTTCTGAATTCTCTCATCCAGTCTCTCAGCTGCCCCTGGATTCTGATTTCTCACAATCAGCCTGTGCCCCTCTCTGCCGCCAAAGTCCCGCAAACACATTCCAAACAGACCTTCTTCACCAGCCAAGTACCGCTATTTAGAATCAAGTCCTTCCCTGCATTTTGAAGTTGTACCCAGCACCTTCCAAAGTCGTCATACCATGCCCAGTTTGCATTGATGAGAAAAATAACCTTTTGAGAGTCTATACAGTTTGTCCAAGGTCACACAGCAGCTTACAGAGACTGAGCTGGGAGTTAAAGCTAGCATCTATATGGCTTAATAGCCCTGACCTTCCAACTATGTGGTGTGCAGTGAGTAGGAAAATAAATAGTTAATGTTGAGAACTCAGAACAAAGAGGAGACTCAGTATGTTGGTTGCCTTCGTGAGCTGTATCAAAGCAATGCCTATGATTATTCCATTCAAGTATATTTCCTAGAGAAAATAGTCAAAGGTTCATGGAAGCCTAAAGTCCTGGGAGTCAGACTTCCAGAAACCAAATCTGGAATCTGTGCCACCTAATGGTGAGTTTGAGGAAGCTGGTTACCCCAAAGTAATTTTTTAATTATTGATTAAATGGCTATTCCCACCAGAATACAAATCCCTATCAAACAAGTACCTTACCATTTGTTTGTTTGTTTGTCTGTTTGTTTTTTCCCACCCAGAGCAAGGCCTAGCCCAGAGTTAGTGTTTTATACATTTTCACTATCCAAACACAGACTTCTTTTCTGCCACTTTTCCTCAAGGCAATTCTCTCAAATGTGTTTGCTTTACTGTCCTATATTGTACCCATTCCATCATCAATTGCTCACCATCATTATCATGATTTTGAGTTTCTGGGGCTCTCAGAGACTTAGTAACAGAAGGACTGTCATGATTAGTTAGTTACATATCTGGTGAGATACACTATTATAGTAATAAAAACATCCATAATATCTAACTCTTACTGAAAGCTTCTGCTAAACCATGCACTGTGTGAGAGCTAAGTGGTTAATACTACAAAAATCCTTCTTTTATTGATGGTGCAATTAAGTCCTACAATTACAATTATAATAAGGCCAGGAATCACATCCAAAGCTTGCTGATTTCAGATCCCAATCCTGACCATTAGATTATAGGATTTCACAAAGTTAGAACGAAAATATAAATCCTTCTTACCAAAGCCTGTGCTCTTTCCAAGGCCTCCCCTTAAGTAATATGGGATGCCCTAAATCCCTGGGATGAGATTGCAGGATTAAATACAATCCCCCTGGCTCTGAGAGCAAAGGCATTTTGTCTCTTCAGAGAGTGAGTGGAAAAAATACCTGTAGAGCAACTGAGGCTTATATTCAAGCTGTGCTGAACACCTGGAGGGTTTGAGGGTTCAAGGCAGACATGTGCACATAGGCAGACCCAGTCATCTGGCAGGTGCACAGTGGCAGCTGCAGTGACTCCTAAGGAGGAGTCAGAGGTCACGACCCTCTTTTCAATTAGGTCATTCAATTAGGCCTACCAGCTCTCAGTACCACCGCAGCTCTCAGATAGACGGTGACTGTCTGTGGGCTGGAGGCTTGAGACAGTCACACCGGGCACTCCTATCAGCCTCTGCATGGGGGTGAAGCCAAAGAAACAACCCCTGGGCAGACTATCACCTCAAAGAAGTCTCACAGTGACTCACTGTGTAGAGGGTACAGTTCTTGCTGTGCAGCACTCACTAACAGACAAGTGAATCACTGAACCTAAGATTAACGCCCCACAGGAAGAGCGGTCAGCAACCCGGATCTCCATTTCAGAAGAAATTGTTTTTGTTGCACTGGTTAGACAGCCATTTAATCTGCTGAAACAGAAGCTAAGCTAAGAGTGACTTGTACAGGATAGCTTATTTTTCTCTCATTTACGAGTCCATGCCATACAGATCAGTCAGGGATATATGGTGTGCCATGGTGTCAGAGAATGAGGCATCTTACCTCTGGTGCTTTGAAAACTTCAACATGCAGATTCTAACTCGTGGCCCTTGATGGCAGTTCCAGTTCCTTCCATCATCTTTATATTCCAGTCAGCAGAAATGAAGAGGAGGGGAAGTAGAAGGGGAGAATATGTTTACTCCTTGTAAGACCTCAACAAAGAATTGGCACTCAGACCACCCACACACATACCATTGGGCAAAACTTAGTCAAGCAAATTAGTCACATGGAAGGCTACAAAATGCAGTCTTTAGCTGAGAAGCCATGACCTTGGGTAAATCTTAGGATCTTTTACTAAAAGAAGGGGGAAAACAGATATTAAGTATCATGTTCTGATACAAGCTTCCCATTTTGCCAATAAAATATTGATACATACCCTTCCTCCCAGTTGTGGAACATCCTCTCATCATCTTGGAGAGAAGTAACCTGAAATTGTGCAGGCAGCTCAAAATTAGTAACTCTAGGTGTTACTCAGTTCTGTCCATTGGGTCTGCTGTAGATGCCTTAAGTCTGAGCCATATACAAGTCATTGCCCTCATAGCAACAAGCTTGAGTCAAGACAACTGCACTAAAAACTCCCATTCAGAGACAAAAAAAGAGGAATGAAAAACATAGTTGTTCCTTGTCCATGGCAATTTTCCCATCATTCTGGGCAGTGAGGCAAGTTCTTGACAGTTCCTGATAACCCTGTTATCTTCCATGGACTTCAATGAAATGGAAACTGGACCATATTTCTCTCTTAGGGACTGCACAGGCTTGCTGTCTATTTCCTAATGGTGCACATAGGAAAATCAGGGTTATTGGGGGATGAACAATGATAGACGTTTGCTTACCAGTCTTGCAATTTCTTTGCAAATACTGTTTTCTTACAAAGTTAAAGATGTATTTGCACCTAAACACTTCCTAGAATATTTGGCCACAACCATAAATCTCCTGTAGACCCATTTTAGTGAAGAAAAATTCTCGTGTCTACATCCTGTATTCACTGACCATCCTCTTTATGGTGACTTTCTTGAGGCCATTTGAAACCCAGCTTTGGATGGTAGCATAATGTTTGTAACCTGATTTTGCAGCTAGAGTGGCTCCCATTGTCTGGCCAAAAGCACCTGAGAAATACTGGGGCCACTGGAACAGCTCTATTGCTCCTTCTTCATCCACCTGAATTCATCTCTTCAGTGGTCTTGCAAACAGCAGGAAGAACCATCCTACACACACCAGCACCCCGTTTTTCCAGCTGGTTCTGTTGGGGTCACATGTTCCGCTGGTGTGAGATCTGCCTCCTAAGATGTTGCAGGTGATGGCTTTACCACATTTTGCCCTTCCACACCAAGTAGAACCAACTTTCAACTCTGCAATATCTGTACCTCGTTGTCACCCATTGCCAACTGTGAAGTTCATGCTTTGTATTTTACATCCTATTGTAGTAGTGTTCCATATGAAAATCCCAGATCCTGTATTTCTGAGGAAACTTGTTCAGCTCCTTCAGCGAGAACTACAATAACAGTGGATTAAATAAAATGTTTTAGTTCTCTTCTGGGACGGTCTGAGCTTCTATAGGCCAAGGCTGCTATTCATCATGAGGGCCCATCTCCTGTCAGTGCTCTTCCCCGCCCCTAAAGCTTGTCCCACATCCTCAGTGAGTCACTCCCACACTGTGGTCTTACGTTGTTGTTTCGTTTGCTGCTGCATTTCACCCACCAAGAAAGGCAAAGGCCATGGAGGGGACTTGGCCTTAATTTGGGATTATAACAAGAAATTGGTATGCATCTGAGGACTGAACTCTGGCCTTTTTTCTTTACCTTGCCAAATTCCAAACTAACGGGCCTGGGGAGATGGGTGTTTTATGGACCATCCCTGTATGATGTGGTTCACTTTCCAAGATGATGCTGGAATATCACATAACAGATAAAAAAACAAAACAAAAAAGAAAGAAAATCTAAGCATTTTATGACCCTGTAAAGCTCTCTATTGGAAACTTCCAGAATCCAAGCACCTTTGAGGATACCACCTATTGTCTCTGAAGTCTGCCACCCAGGAAGCTTCATCTACACATCAAGAAACTTGGCTTCCTCATTATTCCTCATGCTGCCCATTTCCTTTACTGCTTTCAAAATTCCTTGGATAACTCTTGCTACTAATTGCCAATCAGGAAATCTTTGAATCCACCAATAGCCTGCAAGCCTCCTCTTGGAGACATTCTGCCTTCCAAAGCCAAATCAATGTAAATTTCACGTGTACTGATTATTATTTCTTGTAAAGGCTGTCTTCCTAAAATGTATATAAGCAAGCTACAATTCAACCACCCTGGGCACACATTCTCAGGACCTCCTGGGGATGGGTTTCACAGGCCTAGCACACTCACATTGGCTCAGAATAAACCATCTTAAATATTTTTGCAGAGTTTGGCCTTTTTCATCAGCACCTCACACCCCATTAATCCAGAAGTGAGCCACATGACCACCCCAGCTTTGAGGAACGCTAGAAATTAAGAGTCTTCAGCTAGATAAATGTGAACTCTGGGATTCCATTACCAAAGAATGAGTGGGAAAAAGAATACCAAGGACAATCTGTAGACTTCAGAGGACTGATTGATTCTAAATTGGGATAAAGCTTAAGAAAGTTCTTCATTCAACTACCTAGCTACATGCCTGGGCACCAAGAAAAAAGGGCAGAACAAGATGGAGTTGCCCAATTTGGTATTTGTAATTCAGAGTCTTTTTTCCTCTACACAAGTCTGGAAAGGAGTTGAGCTCCACATAAGGAAAGCTCAAAATCCACAGCCAAAGACACAATTTCTTAGAAACACATTGATTGTCTAACACTAACAAATCTTGAAGGTAGAGATGTCAACTCTGGGATAATGACAGGCTGAAAGTAAAGTCAGTTACATGAAAAAAAAAGCTGGGGGACAGGGTAAATTCTGCTTCAATAAAAGTGAGCATATCTTTATCAGAGCTGACAGAGATCATTAAAATGTGAAAGCAGGAACCCGATATATTGATGACACCTCTAGAAGTTGGCCTTACAACCACAAGCTGTGTTCAGCAGAGTATGTTTTTTCCTGTCTCATGCAATGAAATCCAATCTCACAGAAGTTTTTATTTGTTCAGAGTGATAGATAAGTATCCTAAAGTATGGTTTAAATCAATATTCTATTCCCCAAGCTAACGGAAACTGTGAGTTCATTTAATGAATAGATATACGTGCAACTTTATAAACACATAGCCATAATAAAAAAAAAAGTAGGAAGGGATTACCCAAAACAGGACTTCACATTGCAAGATGCTTTTGATTGAGTTTCTAGTACTGAAATAAATAACCTATGAACAAATATATCCCACATTGCCTAATGAAATAGCTTATACTGCCTGTTAGTGGCTGGCTTTATGAGCTAGCATGGAAATTGGATCTTAAGGAGATTAAAAAGAAATTGATTCAAACAATAACAATAATAGTTAACATTTATTGAGGGCTTGAAACATGATAGTTTCTGTTCCAAGTGATATATATATTATATATGCTTTGCAACTCAGTTGATCCTCCCAATGACCCTAATAGTGGGATACTATTATTTTCTCATATACAATTTTTTTAAGAAGAGCCACAGAGAAGGTAAGAGAATTGCCAAAGGTAATACAACCAACAAATGGCAAACCCCGACTTCAGAATGGACCAGTTAATCAAGCAATCTTGAATGCTTTACCACCCATAATAGAATCTGGACTTTATCAGAATTTAGTGTTTAGTTATCTCTATTGGATGTAAATAAGAGTGAATTGTGGATACTTTAGTGTTTGTAGACCTTCTACGTGTTAGTTACTACAAGACACTGCTTAGCATTGGTGTGTCCACCATGCCCATCTGCCCTCACTACTCCAAGTACACCTATCCTAAAACTGTACCCCTGTAGAAAATGGCAGTCTTCAAATATATTGTCTCAAAACATCTGTAAACTCTAAGCTTGTACAGATAATCCATTTCTCAAAAACTCCTGAATGGAGCTATAAATGATTATCAATTGTTGCTATGGTAATTTCCTAAGACATTGTTGGCATTGTAACTGATTGACTTGAAAAGTTCCCATAGTTCCTTAGTGGAGAGGAGGGGAGAAACCCAAGCACTAAATAAATCCCATTAATAGTCATACTGTTGCTTTCTAAAATCTTAGCTACCAAGTCGTATCCAAACCTCACATAAGCACAAAATCCCAAACACAAGATGTGATCATAATAGACAAGGGCAGAAGTCAGCAAATTTTTTCAATAAAGGACCAGACAGAATATGTTTTAAGCCTTGCAGACCACATTGTCTCAGTAGCAAGTGCTCAATTGTGCAATGAGTGAGTATAGCTTTATTCTAATAAAACTTTATTTGAAAAAAAAAAAAGCAGAGGTCAGTTTGGCCTCTAGGCCAGTAGCTTGTAGACTTCTGGACAAGATATTCACTAGAATCCTGCAAGGCACAAATTTCACACCATCTCCACTTTGATGAGTTAGCTTATGAGGGGCCTAAGGGTTCCCCTTTATTATTTCTGGCATAGGCCTAATTTCTAATAGCGTTTCCTATTTTTTCTCTAAATGTGATCTTGATTGCCAGAAAAAGAATTTTTTAGTTCAGAAAATGAATTTGTCATATCATCAGTAAGTGATGTGATGCAGAGGAAATTATTGCTAGAACATGCAATTCATTAATCCTTTACCTGTTAAGAAAAAAATGTACAACTCGCTGCTGTGTTCATTTAAATTTACATAAACAGCTTTTTGAGGCTGAAGCAAATCTGACTGGTTTTCAATGTGGAAAATAAAATATAATAATTGTTCTTGGAGTTATTTCTAAACAGAACTTGTCTTTAATCCTGATGAAGATTACTGAAAAGAGGAATATGAAGAAGAAAAAGAGGAGGAGGAAGAAGAGGGGGAGGAGGGAAAAGGAAAATTATTGTATTTTTTAATTATCATATTTTGTAATTCTCTCTCACTTTTCTTTTAAATCTTGGAGTAAACACTGCAGCTGCAAGCACCGTGGTGAGTATCCCCGAGTTAAATGGTGAAAGGGCTGAAAAATCACCTGCCATGTGCTGTGGGCAAGGGTGACCAAAGATCCTACATGATAACTTTCCTGCCAAGCTCTATATCTAGCCAAGAGGTTATGAGAGTATCTGACACATATAAACATGGCATATCCATGAGAATTTGTGTTTGGCTGACGGGAAATGAATTGAGTAAATTGAATGCCACTGTCTCTTAGGCATGGATTCCATCACCAAGGACACAAGATGGACATAAGCCATAATTTCAGGTAGGAAGAAAAGGAAAAGCAAGGTATAAAAGTAGGTCCCTTTTAGCTGAGTGAATAGAAGTCTCCCTTGAAGTCCACATGGTGACTTCCACTTACAGTTCATAATGTCCCTTTAAATAAGAAAGACTGGGAAAAATTGTCTTTTGGTTGAACACAATGCGTCACCAAATAAAACAAAGAGAAAATTCCAAAGGAAGAGTGGAGAATGATCCTGGAATAGGCAAACAACCATCTCTGCCACGTAAGTTTGAAAGGAAGATTAGTTTTCACCCTCTTTTTTCTTGTTCTATTTTTTTCCTGGAAGCTAAAGTCATCCGAATAAAATAAAACTTCTCTTTTTGCTGAGCACTATGACACACGACTCTATTTCTGTCTGCCCTTTACATACTCTTTTTCCCTCTTACAAATTACAAATGGGAACTCCCTTCCAGGAGGGGATGACCAAGCCAGGGTTGAAGGCAGGGCTCACTTACTTTTTTGTAAAAGGCTACTTTGAGTATCCATTCTCCATCCTCCACCTCTGTGAAATTCACTCTTTTCTCTGTCTGCCTGCTCTGCACCCTGAAAGGTAACTTTTGTGCATTGCATGATGCACCCTTTTTGCTCACTGGCTTCTGATTGTGTTTGGCCGACTGTATGCACAAGCAGGAGACTGGGAGGCAGGAGATAAGACAGGTGGGACGTAGATCTCCTTACCCCTTACTTTTTGGCTTGCATGAGGTTCTGGTAGTAACCACATCTATGATATCAGCTTCTGTGCACAGCTGATTTTCTTAGACCTTGTGTGTTCTGATGCTCCTTCAGACCTGGGGTGATAAGGGTTTCCTGCTACTCCTGGGCACTGGGTGCCTCAATATCTCTTGACTGTTCCTAAACCCTACCTTCTCCCTTGGAAACATTCTTGTTATTAGAAACTCTCTTCAGAATTTTTCATTTCCTGCCAGAACACTGACTAACTTGCATCTGACTCTGAACCCCTCCTCCTCATAAGTCCTGAAGATGTGAAAACTTAGGATTGTGTCTCCTACATTCAAAATGCTCACACTGATTTTCTTAGACCTCATGCTCATGCTCAAGGCATGATGCAAGCCATCAAAATCATTGGAGATGGGGGGGGGGGGTGATTCCTAAATTCACAATGCTAAAGCTGTAACAAAAACTATAGAGGGAATTAATACTATCCCCTGGCTATCCTGCCACCTCCAACACTAGCACCTGACACACTTAACCCATTCTTTCAGGCCAAGTCCAATGTCACCTCATCTCTGAAGCCCTTTGCTCACTACCCATTCCCACCCTTAAGTGTCCTTTTCTATGTCTTGTAAATACTTTATGCATATTATATTGCAATTATCTGCTGATGTATTTAGCTCCTATTTCAACTATGTGATTCTGAAAAGTAGTAACCCTACCTTCAGGTCTTGTGTCTACTGTGCCCAACCCAAACTCTGACACTCTCCTCTCTAAGAACATTAAGAAGTACTGCCATGGTGAATCGGAAGTGTAAACTTCAAGAAAACTAACTGCTACCCTGAAAGAGCTACCTTTAAAAGTGTTTGATAAATTAAACAACAGTAAGATTTTTCCTAGGTTTTCTTCTTGAACTTTTATAGTTTCAGGGCTTATATTTTAGTCTTGACTCCATCTTAAGCTGATTTGTATATATTGTCATAGATAGGGGTCCATCCAATTCATTCTTCTGCACATGACTATCCAATTTTCCCAGCACCATTTATTGACTAGGATGCCCCTTTTCCTGTGATGTGTCTGTCTGCTTTGTCGAAGATCAGTTAGTTGTAGATAGTTGGTGTTCTTTCTGGGTTCTCTATTCTGTCTCACTAATCTATGAGTCCACTTTTTTACCACTTTACCACTACCCAATTTATCCATGTAATCAAAACCACTTGCACCCCTAAAACTATTGAAATAAAAATAAATACATAAAAAATTAGGTTCAAACTTCAAAAAATAAGATTTTGAATCTGAGGCTTGAGGAAAATGGTGGAATAAGTAAAGAAATCAGGGTGTCTGAAAGGCAGTAGATAATTAGGGGGAGGGAATGTGTGATGGGCTGAATTTGCTTAACCCAAAGCAGGCACAACTATGCAGGAAGTTTCCAGAGCTCACAGACTGACATTCAGAGGGACAAGACTGGAGAGTATGACTGGAGAGTCATTCACACAGAGGCACTTAGCGAAGGCACGCATGGAGGAATGTGTCCAAGGATGAGAGTGAAGAGCTGGGATGAACTCTTTGGTCACCAGGACAGTGTTCAGTTTAATGCAGGATTAAATCCACAGTCCTCATCACCATCAGCTCCATTAGATTGAAGACCAAGCTAATTTGCTAACACTATTAAATACATAAAGCCATCAGAAGTAATTTAATGCTTATCAGATATGCTAACTTCCTAATAAACCCTCACCTACCCCTTCTTTCAGTCTAATGAGCAAAATGGATTCAGAAAATGAATATCTAATGAAGAATCCTTCCATTTATTTCCATGAAAGAACTAGAAGAGGGCTTAGACTCAAAGGGGGGATTGGCATTTAAGGGGGCAGTTAGCTGCTTCATTGATTTCTATTTCATTTCGGAGCATGTGACGCACGGCTGAGGTTTGTCAACCTTTCGTTAGCCCGGGTAATTCATCATACTTAAATATCATATGTTTAAACTACAAATGCATTCCCACCGTTTAGCATGCATCAAGTTTCCTTTAATTTGCAAAGGGAATCACTGAGCACTAGGCAAAAAAGGAGTTGGTTTATCCATCAGGGAGAGACTAGTGTAGGGAAAGATCCTTGTGGGTCCAAACATCTGCCCCAGGGGACAATTCCCAACCCCAGGAAAAGAGGAATGATTTCACCAATCATCCCTGGCCTGCTTTCCCTCAATCCATAAAAGTCTCTCTTTCATTTATGATGACCCCTGTGCCTTCCTCCGCCCCTGTCAAGGTGACCACAAAGATTCCTGTGACTGGAAGGGAGGTTAGCAGTCATACGTCTAAATCCCAAGGCATTCACTTTTCAAAAGCAGACCCTTACAAGATCTCTATGGCTGCCACTGGGATATTTCCAGTACTTCCAGTCTTCTGGGGTTACCCATTCATGTAATATTTAGATTAAAAATTACAAGCTTCAATGTCAGTGGGCAGTCTGTCTTGTGCCCTCCCATGGCTTCTGCTGCTTCCCTGGAAATGCTCGCTCTGAGTTTCTGTCCTCAGAGAAATTCGTCTTATTTGGTTTTCTCCCCCTAAGGATATCCTGCCTCATCCTTGCCTCAAGCTTATTGTGGACCACTGCCTCTTTCCTATGATTGTCAAAGAACCACTAACATAAAGCTGCTCATGTGTTCATTCACTCATTCTATGCAAACTAAATTATCAAGTTCCTGACTCTGTGCTAGGCACAAAGTATACTGGGCAAGTGACACGACCGTGGTCTCTGTCCTTGTGGTGGCACAGCTCAATCAGGGATAGGGGGAAGCCATCAAACAAGCCTGAACAGTGAGAATAATCACGTTGTTACAAGCGATGGTAAGAGCTAGGGAAGAAAAGACAAGATAGAGTGACACCAGGGGCCTCTCTTAGGCTGGGTAGTTAAAAGGAGCCTCTCCAGAGACCTAACATTAGCTTGAGATTTAGAGACTGAGCAGGAACCACTCAAGCAGAGTGTGTGGGGGGTGAGGGGTGGGAGGGTGTCTGAGGAATGTGGGAGGAGAACACCGAGGTGGGAGAAAGTGTGAGAACTGGAGAATGGCCCAAGGCTGGAGCAGGATGAGAAGGTGGGGCGGAGGATGTGGTCAGGAGGACTGTGAGCTGGGCGGAACTTGAGCTGATCTTATTTTTAAGATGCATCTGGTGGCTTAGAAGGTCTTGGACTGGGGTGGGTGAGGTGCAGTGACTGTATTTTACTTGAGGTTTGGTTTCTCTTAGGATGGCGGTATCGCCCCACAGGACAACAAACTGTTGAAAGTAGATTCTTACACCTCATAGTTAAAAAGTTCCTCCCCTCCACCTCCCTGAGAAACGCCCTGCTGCATCCTTCCTGGGTCAGCCTCCATTTCAGAAAGAGGGATTCAACTCTCTCCCCTTCTCCTCTTGATGCTGTCTTGGAATGGGAACCGATTCAGCTTCCACACTCAGGGTCCGATTCAGCTTCCACACTCAGGGTAGCCCACCAAAGTCTTTTCTTAAATAAAGATCCATTTATCCTGAGATGATGATCTCATATGCCTTATCCATTATCACCATGATGCTACATAGCCACCAAGCACAAAACTTCAGTGGCAGACAACAACTGTCCACTGCTCACACATCTGGGTTGTTACCTAGGCATCTTTGCTGATCTTGGCTGAGCCTGCTCACATGTCTGAGGGTTTTAGAATGGCCTCTCCTGAGATGACAAGGCAACTTATCTCTCATCCTCCTCTCAGGATGAGCAGATATATCCTGTTCACAGTGATGACCAGGGCCCAGCAAAAGCAGAAACATATGAACACATTTTCAAGTCTGTACTTGCATCAAGCCTGATATTATTATCTCACCAGCCAAAGCAAGCCACAATGCCAAGCAAAGAATCGGAGAAGGAGGACTACAAAATGACACAGCAAATGTGTAGATGGGAGCAAGCAGGTTGGGCCCATGAACGCCATCAATCTACCATACCTTAGTTTAGGCAGGAAAGGGTGTATCTCTGTAATAGGCACAAGGTATGCTTATTCCTTAATAAACCCTCACCTACACCTTCTTTCAACCTAATGAGCAAAACAGTTTCAGAAAATGAGTATCTGAGAACTAAGCAGGGGTTTAGACTGAAAGGGGGAATTGGCATTTGCTTTTTGTTTGTTTTTCTTTCTACATCACTGGACCCCAGATAGTTAGTGATTTGCCCTGGCACATAGAATTTGGCAGACACAACTGCAGGCCAGAGTTCAGATCTCTGGACTTTCAGTCCCATGCTCTTTCCACTCTGCTATGCCACCTCTCTAAAAGCCACCAAGGGCCACATTTTCCTGTGCCACAGTAGGCCTGGTGTTAAATCGTTAAAAATGTCTGTGCTTGAACCAAAGGAACACACTGCATAATTGCAATTAGAGGGAAATACATGTCTAACTTTAAGTGTGTGCCACCACATTGTCAGAGTATTTTAAATAGCCCAATAATTAGAAATTAAAATCATTTACCTAATTTTACTTCTCTGAGAAATTGTGATGCAGGCTTGAAAAAGCTGAAGTTATTACACCTACCCAGAGGTCCCATAAGGATAACACTTTTACATTTTCGCTAACTGCAGATACATCTTTTCTATTTATGCCCAAGAAGTCAATGTAAGTCTGTTTTTCTGCATTTCACACTGAAAAAGGCTCCCTTGCTCCCCAATCTGTTTAGACATATGCACTGGATACTGGGAACCTGACGACAATTCTTTATAGATTTTACCTCTGTTTTTTCAGGGACAGGGGTTCTCTTTTTTCTCTTTTTCCTGACCAATCTCCACTTTAAATCAGTGATTCTCAAATGGGAGCAATGTCTGGAAACCTTTCTCACTGTCACATTTGGGTGAAATGTTATGATACCTAGTGGATAGGAGTCAGTGTTGCCACTAAACAATTTATAGTGCACAAGAAAGCCCCCACCACAAAGAGATATCCATTCCAAAATGTCAATAATGCTGAGTTTAAGAAACCCTTCCTTCAATAAACAAGGTATCAGTGCATGGATTGAAGCCACCCAGCAAACCGATGACAGAAGATCCTTCTAAAGATTAGGATAATTTACCCTGGAAAGACAGTGCTTTACTGAAACAATAGAGATGGTGACAAACAAACCATATATATTGGTTCTGTATTTTTTCATTCCTGTGTCTAGTTCGTCTCTTCCCTGTGAGCCACACCACAGTTGCACAGGGACAGAAGGATGCAGGGTAAGTGAGGGGGGGACATATAGTCCTGGTAACAGACAGATCTGATGTTGAATCCCAGTTGACCAATGACTAGCTGAATGTCATTCGTCAAATACACTTATACACCTTCTGCAGCAATTTCTCCTTTAGGAAAAAAAAGGGGGAATATGGCTACCTATCTCATAGAATTGTTGGAAGGATTAAGTTAGACAGTTTATACAAACTCTCTGGCCCAGAGTAAGTGTTAAATAATTGCCAGTCCCCAGTCATTCACACTGAAACTCCTCTTAATTTCCAACCTGTATCTTACACCCTAATTCTTTGGGACTAGCCAGACTCTGCTAAGAGCCAGCAAGTACTAATGAGAAAAAAAATCCTGCGAATGAGATTCATGGCTCATATTTTTCATCCCCAGGGGATCTGGCTAGTTCAGATGGGGTTTACAGGAGCATATGAACTGAACTCTGCCTACTCGTTACTAATAAGTTTCTGTGCTTATATATTCAGATAGCTTCCACATTAATCAGCTGAGTAGTCCAATGGCCCTTTGAGAGTAGAGGTCTCAAGAATGGAAATAAATGTAAGTCTAAAAACAAGGAGCTGGAGGCAAATATATTCTAAGATAGTCACTGTCTGTGATGCATTCTGGAAAATGATTGGGAATGTGGTCCCAGGACAGAAATCATTGAGCCAATGTTGGTGAGTTTAGGCCAGAGCCAAGGTCATTTTTATTCTTCCTGGGGCCTCTTTGGCCTTCAGGGAAATAGGAACACCCCTGTGTAATGCAGTCCTTCTAAAATTAGTTACCTTTCAAATATCACACTTGAAGAGGGGGCTCTGCTGTTGTTTAGGTGTTAGGTGTCAAATTCAGAAGTCTCTTCCTTGTTCTAATATAAATGTGTACTGATGCATGAATTTGGGACTATTTTAAAAATTCCAATTATCTTTACAAATAAAATTTAAATTTCCTTCAAACAGCTTGGCAATATATTCACTATGTGATATGTGCAAACCTTTGATCCAACAAGTCTATGTCTAAGTATTTTTCTTCAAAATTGCTCATGCAAATATGGGTATATGCTTGCATACCTACATGAGCATTTTAGAAGAAAGGTTAGTAATAAGTGGGCATATACTATAACATGAATTATAACATTATTTGTATAATGTTGCATTTTGGAGATAATCTGAATAACTGTTAGGGGTAGATATGATTCAGTTAATGACACCCAACCATTAAATGAAATACTAAACTAAACAAAATCAGGTAGCTATGTCTGAATATTCATAGATAAAAGGATAACTATGAAATATTGCTATACTCAGAAAAGTAAACTTTAGAGCAGTATGTGCAGTAAAGCCATATTTTTATTTTTTTTAAATGGTAGAGAAAATAGTGTTTCTAAAAAAAAGAAGCAAGAAGGCTACAAAAGCACCATAAAAATTAACAGTGGTTAAAACTGAAAAGTGATTGAGGGAAAGGAGGAGGTCATGGGAGAGTTTTTTAATATATTTCTATAGTGGTCATTTTTCACTGTGATAATGTATTTGTTATATAATTTTAAATGATGACATCCCTCTTTCCATTTTTCACAAACGTGTGCATGTATGCATAGACACATGTGCACAAAATACAAGTTAGTCATGTTTGTAGTTACAGTAGTTACACATTTATAGACATTTAAATTAGAATAAGGAAAACAGAAGCCATTTTGTATATTCCAGAAGTTAAAAGTTTTTATGCAGGAAACAGGGGACTGAATGAACAGTTAGAAGAGCTAAGGGAGCAAAGGCCATAGAAGCCACCACAGACAGTCTCAGCCTGAAGCACCCAAATTCTCGGCTCACTGAGAAATCTCTAGAACTCTCAACATACTCTGGAATCTTCTGCCAACTCTTTTAGTCTTCAATAGCAAAGAGAGTTGCTCTCAAGGACTTGCTGCAAAGTTCCTATAAATTCCCACATATTTGGCTGAAAACTACCACAGAAGTGTAATGGTCTTTCCTCGTATTCCACCCATAAAATCTTATATGACTTCCTCAATGAGTAATGTAGTTCTAAGCTTCTCTTCTCTAATACAGAAGCCACAGAATAGGTGGGGATGGGGGCGGTAATACTGCCAGGTCGACAACAAATAATCGAACACAAGCCAACCCTTCATTTTCTCAACATCTATACACACCACATTTACCCATATTTAATTTCTGAAGAAATATAATCACATTTTTGCCTTGCAACAATTCACTGTAAAATTGAAGACGTATGCACCTTTTTTCCTAAAGGGGCAACACAACATCTTACACGTCAACTTATCCATCTCTAAAGAATACTTATCCTTTCAGTAGTTTATTCATAACCCCTTTTGATGTCTTATGACTTAAATACCAAATTATGGGTCAATTATAAATTAAGTCACTTTATATATGACAGTAGGAAAATAAAAAGGAGAGAGAAGAATTACTTAATAAATCCAAATGTGTCAAAACAAGTATCAAGCAACTAAGAAAATATGCGTAACCTCCATGGTCTCTGTTTCTACATGTGGTCACATGGCCGCAGTTGGGCTTTGTACCTCACTTCTCTTCCCTGTCCATTCCCTATTCCCTTTGCCCCCACTCAACACCTCAGCTCGTCATGGTGCTTTACCTGTCAAGGTGATTCAAGCCTCTATTCCTTCAGGATCTGTGCCTGTATTCAGTTGCTATGGTTTTCCATCAACATTTCATACTGGGAATGGGAGCATTAAGATGTGCCCCTAGAGAATCCTCAGGCATACTCCTTCCTGTTTCCCTTATAGAGTGACAACTCTAACTCCACATAGTGACCAGGATCATCATTTCAACAAGTGCAGAGTAGTAATCCCTTATTTGCATATTGGTTCATTGGCATGAGTAGCTCAAAGAGACAAGTGGTAGTCACAGGTTCCCGTTCAATGGAACTATTATTATACAAAAAAAAGTCCAAGCCCTCCAAAGCAGCAGAGCCCAATCTGCAGGAATGAAAGAAAATCTTGATTATTTGATCACTCAGATGAAGTAGTAGTGGCTACTGCCACATTTTTTTTTTGACCCATTTGATAACCTTTGGACGGTTGTTCTCTCCAAATCTCATGTTGAAATGTGATCACTAATGTTGGGGATGGGGGCCTAGTGACGTGTGACTGGATTATGTGGGCAGATTCCTTGTGAATAGCTTGGTACCAGTCTTAGAGTAATGAATGCTCACTTTATTACTTCATCCAGTAGCTGTTTGTTAAAAAGAGTCTGGCACCTCTTCTCTCTTGCTTCTGCTCTCACCATATACCATGCAAGTTTTCCCTCTTCCACCATGAGTAAAATCTTCCTGAGGCCTCACCAGAAGCAGAGCAGATGCCAGCACCATGCAGGAGCGTAGGCCAAATAAATCTCTTTTCTTTAAAAATTGTCCAGCCTCAGGAATTCCTTTACAACAGTGCAAAACAGAATACACCATTATTCTGCCTGTGAAAGAAAGGGTGTTACATATGACATATTGACTCAGAGCGTATTCTGCGTCTTGGAAGATATGACCTCAATTTTGCAGTGTGTTTTCACCCACCAGTGTTATAATGTTATAACCAAGTGTCCAACTGGCCATTCTATTGCTATATTAGGTCAGCTTTTTTAGAGTGATGAACTGTGTAGACAACCAATGAATGCCATGTGTATGAACCCACTGCCGTACTTTTTCTTTCTTTCTTTCTTTCTTTCTTTCTTTCTTTTTAGAGTTAGAGTTTCTCTCTGTCACCCAGGCTGAAGTGCAGTGACACACTCACGGCCACCACAGTCTTGAACTTCTGGGCTCAGGTGATTCTTCCTCCTCAGCCTTCCAAGTAGCCAGAACTACAGGCACGCACCACCATGCCCGGCTAATTTTTTGATTTATTGTAGAGGTGAGATCTCACCAAGTTGCCCAGGCTAGTCTCAAACCCATGGGCTTAGGCGATCCTCTCACCTTGGCCTCCCAAAGTGCTGGGATTATAGACGTGCACTCAATGCTTCTTTCATTCTAAACTTGAGTTTCTGATCAGGAGAGGTGCTCTATGGAATACTATCATGCTAAATGAGTCATTTCAAAAATTCACACATGGTTATGCTGTCAGAAGTTTTGTAGGGAGAATAAATTGCCACCCCTTCCATAACAGTCTTCCAGAAAAACAAAGCCACATCAGGAGCTCAGTCAGTCTCTGTGGTTGGCAGTTTTGGCACTCATGTTTTGTACACCCCTAAGTGTTGAACGCCTCTTTGAAAGATAGTTGTCTTTGGGTTTAGCATTCACTTGGGCACAGATTCAGATTCTGTGCATATTCTGAGAAGCCATTTACATATCTCCTCCCCAGAATGAACTTGTTATCAAAGTTCCAACTTTGTTTATGCCAACTCTTTGACCGCTAACCAAACTACCACCCACTGTTCAGGAATCTCTGTAGTTATATACTCTCGCCATCCTGCTTTTAGGCAAAGTGGATAGCCAGATGCATGGCTCAAGGTCCTTCCTATGGGGGGATTTTCCTTCCATATTATTCCTTAGGGATACTCTTGTATAGGGTTCCCATGCTTCAGACATGTACTTTTCAGTGATGTTAGCATATCATGCTGATTGCTTATCCAACAGCTAGTGTTGTTCAGATATTAGCAGCATTGTACTCAAGAAAGATAAACCTCACACCAGGGTAAGAATCATAACCGGCATAATTTCATCCAGGTAAACCATTCCTATATTCTATTGATTGATTTAGGAATGGTCACATGACCCATTTCTGGCCACTGGGACCTGGAAGGAAACCTAGGACTTTTAGGAAATATTATATTTAGGAAATATAAATGTTATATTTGTTTATTTTTGGACATCACGATGTAAAGTAGTGATGTTTGAAACTATAGCAGCCATCTTATAGCCATGATGGAAAGACAAAAAAGGTAGGAGAAAGCTCTCCAGAGCCCAGATATCACTGAGCAACTGAATTAATCAAGCCTACAGCTGCCTCCCTTCTTGATATATGGTATAATAACTCCCAACTTTTCAGTTAATTCAGTCAGGTATTCTGTTGCAACTGAACTGATGTCAGTTTAAAAATAATATTTTATGTCTCTCATTATCTTGTCATGAGGGATTTCTAAAAACTTATGAACAGCAGTTTTGCACGATTTGAATGCTTTTTTGAATAATACATATGGGAATGGTAGAGTAGAGGAAAAATTTAGAAACAAACAAAAGTCAGAGTAAATCTTTTATTTTCCCCTCAGGGATGAGAAATAATAGAAGGTCACTTCACTACTTTATATCTCCCAAAACATACACACACACACACACACACACACACACACACACACAGACACACACACACACTCACCCTTAAGCCTCTAGGCAGAACTGAGTGAGAATGGGTTCTTTTAGCTTCAAGACGAAGGATACAAAACAAGACTGGGAGCCAGAATAAAAAGAATGAACTGAGAGCTACGGGCAGGGCCCTTGTGGGCTTTTCAGGCTAGTCAGAGGTTTGGACTACGTGGCTTACATGAAAAAAAGACTCAGTTAGAGCCCTGGACTGGCTCCACACAGCGGCTATGGGTTAAGCCAGGATTCTTGGAAGGCAGCTGTCAGATTCAGCAGCAATTCCGCCTCTTGTGAGCATCATAGCCAGTGCATATGGAAGATATGGAGAATGCCTGCTACTGGCAATTTTATTTTTGCACAACTCCTATATCACATTCCCCCAAAATGAACTGATGAATACAGTTGTACAGTTTATGAATTTATCTTCCTGGAATGAAATCAATATGCTTTTGCAAAGGGTTTTGCCCTGCATTCACTGGTGAGTATTTGTGTCCTGCTGGGCAGATAGGAGACAGGAGCAGCCACGGGAAGAGAGCAATCTCTGCTGCCATCTTGTGATGGTAGGTGCAAGGAACAGACAGAGGGAGCAAAGGAAAAAAAAACATGGACAAAACCCTTTTCTAAAATAAGATGCCCTAAGGGAAAGGCTTGAGCTGGAGGTGCAGTCTCCTTGCAAGTACAGTCCCCCTAATACAAACAAGTTCTCTTCCGAGAGTATATTCATAAGTCCAATTTGTTCGTTAAGTCCAACAAGGTGAGCCTGGGAACCCAACTAGCACAATTGGCTATACAGTACCAACTACATCACCACTGCCTTTATGCTTGCTTCCATTCGTCATGGGCTTGAAATAAAGATACTATACTACTGCACTCTATACAGTACGTATACTAAAGTACACAAAGCACAACCATCTTGTAGAAGTTGCACACACATGACAATGTATGCCAGACACATGAAATAACATGTGATTAGACATGTGAATGCAAGGTCGCAAGGTTCACAACTTGAAGGTTCATATGTAGGCGTCTTACTATAATAGAAATGGATCCCTCACTTAGCGCCCCCCCCTTCCTCACCCACCCCCATCCCCTTCCATTCCCTCTTATCCCTTCCCATCCCTTCCCAAGCCCTCCCATCCTATTCAATCCCATCTGCCTGGTCCAGCTACAGATGTTACAACTGACTTAAGAGAACCCAGATTTAGACCCTGTGCCACTGAGGAGTGTTGACCTCTCCAGGTAGTTTGTAACTTGACTCAATAGGTATAGAAGCTTCACTTTCTCCTTATTGGTGGAGAAAAGGGCATTTATAACTCAAATGCTCCAAGTGGTGAAAGGTATGGGAGGGTATTTGTACCCTCCCCTCCTGGATTGGCTCTGGGCTGGTTTTGAGTCCATTGGAAAGAGGAAGAAGTTGAGACCTGCCATTGAAGAAACTCTTCACAAAAACCTTTGGAGAACTCAAAAAAAGCCAAGGTGTGGGTGACATAGTTTGTCTCAGAGTTCTTCACCATGCCTACCTGACAATCTGGCTCGTCCACCACAGAGCTGCCAGCAGAGGTGGTATCTCAGCAGTTCAGCATGGACACTTGAAGAAGACTATTCTGCCTGGTTGTGTGTGATGGTGGAGCCGAGGGGCACCATGTCGACCAGGAATCAAGAGCAGAGGAACACTAAGAGACATGTTCCAAGACACACTAGTTTTTTCATTCATTTAACAAATATTTATTGAAAGCACATGCACCCCACTGCCCTCATAGAGCTTCTATTTTATCAAAGGAATCAAACTAAATAAATGTATATCATATCATAATAAGTATGTGGATAAAAATAAAGCAAGGAAGGAAGATGGGCCGTGATGGGAGCTAGGTGGATTTCAGATAGGCTAGTCTGAGAGGACTCATGGAGACAGTGAGGCTGGAGCAGAGCTCTAAAAGATGTGAAGGAAGATGCTAGCAGTGCTAGTATCTGGGGAAGAGCAATTCATGCAGGGATCAGCAGATGCAGAGGCCTGGAGGTGGGAGCATGCCTGTCAGTTTTGGAAAAGTAAGGCAGCCCTTGAGACTGGAACAGAGACAGAAAGGGAAGAGAATTAGAAGAGGAGGCTGGGATGAAATCTCACTGAATCCTGTAGAACACTGACTTTGACTCTGAATGAGGTGGGAAGATGTTGGCAGATTTGAAGCTAAAGAATGCTCTGACTTATGTTTTAAAGGGTCATTGTATCTTTTTGTTTGAGAATAGACAGGAGAGGTAAAAGGCAGAAGCAAGCACACAGTGAGGAGGCCACTGCAGCATTCCAATCAGGAGAGAAAGGTGGTTGAAAGACTCCTCAAGAGGCATGGAGGAGCTGCAAGTAACGGTCAAATTTCAGATACATTTTGAGAGTAGGGCCAACAAGATTTGCTGATCAGATATCGAGTGTGGGAAAAAAAAGGAATCAAGGATCACTCCATGGATTCCTATCTGAACAATTGAAAGTGTAGAGTAGTTGTTTAGGGAGTTAGAAAATGTCACAAGAGGAGCAGGAATGTGTGTGTGTGTGTGTGTGTGTGTGTGTGTGTGTGTGTGTGTGTGTGTTACAGGAAAGCCAGGGGGTCTGTGGAACTCAGAAGTTCACTTCTTAACATGTAAAATTTCAAGTGGAGGGAAGATGAACTCTAATAAATGCTGCCGACATGTCAAGGAACATGAGCTCTGAGAATTAACTCCTTCATGTGGCCACGTGAAGGCAGTTAGTGACCATCCTCAAGTCATGGAGACAACTCTTGAGTGAAGTCAGTTCAGGAGAAATTGGAAGAAGAGGAGCTCGAGGCAAATTCAGAGTCAACCCTTCAGGAATTTTAGAAAAATTCTCTCCCTAGTGATTCTCAGAACTAACTGAGGAAAAGTCTGGGAAAGAGGCTAAACCTTTCCGGTCTAATAGCTGGGGGTTAAGAGCTATTACAATCAGTATGTGACTATTAATGTGTCTCCAAACGTCTCTAGGGAGGTGCTCATTGTGTTAAGTATTTCACTTAATGAAACTTGTGCCTAGCTGACCTTCCTTCCCTCTGAAAGGAAATCATTCCAAAGGCTAAAAGTTTTCACTTGTGAGAAAGGTTTCCACTATCTCCCCTATGAAGTTTCCCTTTGCTGATTTCATTTTACCCTTTGCTCTGAATTGCTGACACTTCTCATCTTTCCTGGTTAATAATTGGTTGGAGAACCTATGAACATTTCATTATTTCAATTTCAAACCATAAGACAGGGCTTCCATCCCATTAATCACTTTGAATTCTTTCTCTAATGCTAACATTTCCCTAGTCTTGAGTTGTCCTGTGGAGCTAAGCTTGGAGTTTTAGGTGCTGTCTTCACCACTGCCCTTTCAAGGCTGATGGTTATTCGTAACCCTAATTACAAGCAGGTAAGCTAATCACAGGCTGGTCTGTTTTCACGGGGCATTGGTCTGCCTGCTTGTTCTGTGGTGTGTCATTAGACTACTTTGATATAAGAACCCATAACTATAAAGGGAACCCCCCTCAAAAAAAAGCAAATTACATTTTGGAGGGCAGGCCCCTTGTAGTATAGGCTTCTCCTGCTAGGTGAGTGTTCTAGGAACCCATCTCCATCAGTGTACCAGCTAGGATTGTTGTGAGAGGCTGTGAGAGGCTTCAGTGAATTTTTTTGGAGATTCTTTCAACCTGTTTGCCTATTTCATGATGAGGGTTTCACGAGTGCACCTGCCTACACTGCACTGAGAGTTCAGCAGCTTTTGACCCCAAACAGCATAACACCCATGCCCCACCCTCCCTATTCACCCAATCTCACCCCAGTTAACTTTTTTTGTTGTTGTGTCCCTTGATGAAAAAAGTCTTCCAAGGGGAATATTTTGTCAATGTGAAAGAGGTGAAACAAAAAGTGGCAGAAGCACCAAAAAGTCATCAAAATTGATGAGTTCAAAAATTGTCTTGAGACCAGGTGCAGTGGTTCAGCCTGTAATCCCAGCACTTTGGGAGGCTGAAGCAAGAGGATTGCCTGAGCCCAGGGGTTCGAAACCAGCCTGGGCAACTTGGTGAGACCTAATCTCTACAATAAAATCACACACACACACACACAAAAACTAGCAGGGAGTGGTGGCATGTGTCGGTAGTTTCAGCTACTTGGAAGGCTAAGGCGGAAGGATCACCTAAGCCCAGAAGGTCAAGACTGTGGTGGCTATGAGTGTGCCACTGCACTCCAGGCTGAGTGACAAGAATGAGACTCCAACTCAAAAAAAAAAATAACTGTTTTGAGCAGTGGAAAAGGCATCTCAATAAGTGTACTGCATCAAACAGAGAGTACTGTGAAGTTTAGATATGTGAGAATAAGTACACAATTTTTAATACATAAATTCCAGGGTTTTTTTGGATTCCCCTTGTATTTCTCCAGTCATTTGCTCCCTTCCTTCTTTCCATTCAGGGGTGCTTGGCTCAGCAGAAGAACAAGACAAGTCATATCACAGAAACCCTAGCTTCTGCATACAAATCCTCAAGCCTGGGAATGGAGAGATAAACAGAGACATAGAAAAGACATGTAGAAGAAATGTAATGGGATAATACATTCCTTGAAAACAGGATGTGCAGAGGTGTGGTGGAGTGTGAAGAGGTTTTCACACCCACACTGCTTGCTGGTACAAAGAAGGAAGACTGTAGGACCCAGAACACTTTCATGATGTCTCCAAGCAGGCAAAAGCACAGGTGATATCACCACCCAGAGACTTCTGTGGAAAGATAATAAATGAACAGAGGCAAGGTCTCTCCACAGTGCCATGGAATTAAGACCTCCAGCTCATTGGCAAGAACCAGGAGGAGAAGCAGAGCAAAAGTTCTGATGTTAAGTGTCTCCTCAGCCTAATGAGATAGGAACTTCACGAAGAAATTGAGTAATAGAAAATACAATCAGTTCCATTTACCACCCACCCATGTCCATGGACCAAGGTTCATTCAGACCAACGTACTAGGTTCAAACTCACATTTCCTCATGCGTCTTTGGGTATCTCACATGACCTCCTGGTTAGTGCATCTGTTTTCTCACTGCTAAAATAAGTCAGTACAACCTTTTTTTTGTTTACTCCATCACTCTGTTCCCAGTATTTACCACACAGGCTGGCATGTAGTGGACGGCCTCCAAAATATCTGTTAAATAAGTCCTGCAGAGTGAATACGCAGCATGCATGCATGTGTGTTCTGGCCAATTTTATGTTGCTGTAAAAACTAAATGAAATAATTCATATGAAATCATTTTGCACAATCGAAAGCCCTTTGCAAATATAAGGAGGCAGCACCATCATTTCCTCCTTGATTTTTACCCTCCACAGTTGGTAGTGAAAATTGATTACCTATTAAGTGCTGAGTGAGAAGGTTAGCCTTAATGATTTCATTTGGCTTGCATACAGAAATCTCTGTTCCTGTCATACCTTGAATAATCATAGGCAGATATTTCATCTGCCGTATCTGCCGGTTGCTTTCTTCTGCCTATTCCAGCCGAGTGTGCCAAATCCTTTCTACGATATATTGGATCTGAGATCCTGCAATGTCAGGACTGATCAAGAAAACATCAAGTCAGAAGGAAGGAAGCTGACTGTATCTTTCTCCGTGGGTCCTGGTGATTATGTTGTTCTGGGTTAGCAAATAGTTCTATGAGATCCAGAAACACGTGATGATTATAGTACTATGGTACTGTGGATCACCCTCTTAGTGGTTTCCTTGATGACAGTAATTCCTTTCCAAACACACACACACAAACATATTTGGGGTAAAAGAGGGTGGCAAAATATATTAGGGGTGTGTCATTCACCTTGGCTACCCTGCTTACATTATTTTCATGCACAGAACTTGTGCTATATTTGGATGGTGACTGGCACAGAGATCCCAAATGAAGAAGTAAATAAAAATAGAATATTATCTGGTATATTGATATGGTATAATTCTAGAAACAGAATAAAAGAGTTGGAAGAGACTCCTATGAATATTTGATCTAGTCCTTTTTTCTATCAGGTGAGAGTGATTTAGAATGGACAATTTATTTAAAGACATGCTGGAGTTAAAATGTTAACTCTTCCTTTACCCGTACACTCTGGAGTTTAAAGTCAATCACATGCCATTTTAGCATATACTTTGTATAATAAACCAATTGGTTTGTTTGCTGAATCATTTTTCAGGGCATTATCCAAATAAACAAAACAGTTTCTGAAGACTGCGAAGAGAAAGCACATAAGCACAAAAACAGAAAAACAGACACTAAAGCACAATCCACAACAAGGAAATATTCCAATATGCTGTGTATAACAGTTTTGAGATTGTGAAACAAGTAAGGGCTATAGAATGATGGAAAGGGAAAATTTACTGAGGACTCGAAGAAGGAAAAAACAAAGACGAGCCTCAGGCATTCACAATGGTGTGGACTTATTTCACTGAGAAGATGGAAGAAACAAATATCTATTGAGCATCAGTTGGATAACAAACCCTGTAACGGAAGATAAATATGTTATCTAACCAAGACCCTACAGCTACCCACAAGGTAAATATTAAATGAGGAAACTGAGGCGTAGAAAAATTAAGTGATTTACTAAAGATGGCTCAACTAAGAAGCAAAGCCCAAACTCAAACTATGGGTGTCTGACCCTGAAGTTCAAGTTCATAAGTCAAATACAAGACTTTATAAGGTTTGAATTATAAAAATGGTCAAGTTCTTATACTAAAGGAAACTTTGTAAATCTCAGAAAGAATAAAAGTATATGCAAGTGTGTGTGAATAAAATCAACTGTAAAAAAAAATCCCAATTGTAACAATTCTAGATGATCAGAATTTGAAACTTATTGTTGAATGTGTTGTCAACCTTCCACTTAGGTTTATTTCATATTCCACTTCTACAGAAATTTTTACATGCTGAAAGTTACTTTCTAAGGATAAGCCATGGAATCCCCTGTCTGAATCCTATTTTTCCATGCTGACTTTCATTCAAGCACATGGTAATCCACTCCTGACAGGGTCGCATAGAGTCTTGCTGTATTCAACTTTGACTCTATAAAGCATAACCTGGCCTCCAATAATTCTGGTAACTAAACCTCAATTACTCTGTCGATAACCTCAGGTTGGAAAGAGGCTCATCTCAGTGGAAGAAGGTCCAAGGATGAGAAAGGGCATCTGCATGTAGGTTGAGGCAAAAAAGGAACACAGTCCGAGAACAGTCCATGCCCCATTAAACTCTGCCTCCCATAGAAGAAGCAGTGCCATGAAGTGTCGAGACCAGTATATAGCCCTGCAACACGAGGCATTCTGTGTAGGATGGTCTATAGTGTGGGTTTTGAAGGCTAAGGATGATGGCACAGAAGGAAACACAGAAGGAAATACAGATAACATCACTTTGGAAAGTAGTTTTCAACACAGAAAACTATGTGAATTACTTCCCCAAAAGTTTCCTCATTCATTTATACATTCAAATAAAATTTAAGGGGCATCTACTTTGCGCCAGGAGCTATATCTAACTTTGACAGCATAAAAATAAATAAAAGAAAATCTTTGTCCTAAAAAGCTTAGAATGTTGGGTTAGAGACTAACAATCTTGATGATGGCTTTAATGTGTTAAGGCAAGAAGCAGAAAACTGATAAAGATACAATGATAGGGTAAATTAACAGAGTGTATATAGATAAAGAGGAAGGGGCAGGTTTTAAAAAATATTTTGGAGTAACAGTCATCATTATTTGGTAATATATTGGATACGGAGGATGATTTAAGAAAAAAAAACAAAAGTGTCATTCTCAGATTTCTATCTTAAAAAAACAAGAGATAATATGAATCTCAGATACCCATCCCATTAAAAAAAAATTTACTAAACACTTTTTAAATGCTTAAACAATTGCATATTTTATATAATTGAGTGTAAATAATAGAAGAGAATTTTTTTCGGAGATTTAGACATTGAAAAGGAACTTAACATACAATGTAATCTAAGTATTATAAATAAAATATGAAAAATCAGGATCAAATAATAACATTAAACTACCATGTGCCAGGCACTATATGCCAATCCTCAGAACAGTGACTTTTAGGATCCCTATTTACAAATGAAGAAACTGAGGCTGAGAGAGATTAAGTATCTTATCCACAGACTCATGCTATTAAGTGGCAAAGATGAGATTCAAACCCAGACCTATCTGACGCAAATCCAAAGTACTTCCCACATAGTCTTGCTGTCTCCAAAGGGAACAAGTTGACACCTCAAAGTTGCACAGTAACAATATTAGAATTAGAACATTTCAGTTCTCTCCTTTAGTCCACTTTGTCCTCAATATGATATCATAGCAACATTTGTCATATTTTAGTTCAGATCTATTCATTTCAAAGGCATGTGACCCTTTTCAAAATATCGCATTTTGTTGTACAGTGCCGTGCTGGACACATCTAATACTGGCTTGCAAAACCCAACTATGTATGCTTCACCTCAACTATTCATTCATGGAAGCCATTCTGGTAGCTTGAAATAAGTTATGGTGTGAGTGGCATATTTACACCACAGAAATTTAGATAAGTTGTAAATATCAGTTTGTTTTGAGAAAGCCAGTTGTTAATCACTTAAAAAGCATACCACTGTATTTAAACATTTATTGATATGTACTTGATACACAAAAGTATTTCAAAGACTTTAAAATCACTTCCTTAATGTGAGTGAACTGAGATTTGGCTTAGTATAAAATATCTTTATTGCCTTTGATATAACCCATTGGGTTAGCAGAAAACAGTATTGTCATCAGATTCTTTATACACAATAAAATTAAACCCACTTACATTCAGTTTTAAAATGGATTACTTTACTGGTCCAGAGTTCTCTCTGTAATCACTTTTCTAAATTTTGTGGTTCTAAATCATAGCAAGTTTGGAGGTTACTTTTCTTAAGGTAGATTTATGAGATTTGGGACGAGGATTCTGCAGTTTTTTGAGTTTTTTTCCACAGTGACGTTCCTGGATCTTCCTTTAACAGGTGACTAAACAATCAGCTCATAGAGGTACATATACAATTGCTATTACATATACTCAAGCAGTTGGTATGATTTCTCAACTGCCAGGATTGAGTAAGTAAATGACTTTCTGAACAATACAACTCTAAGAGAAGGAAGATGCTTTACTTGGTATCACATAGTTCATTGCTGGTGGCTGCATCATAACAGAGAAATTCTCTTTCAAATCAACTAATGCTACAGTCAAAAGAACTTACCCATACTTCAAGGTGGAGAATTGCACAATAATTCTTCCTTTCATTGGGAAAAAAATGTGCATTTTGATAAACTATGTAGGCACACATTAGCTCAGAGTGGTGGATTCAAGGAAAGCATGAATATTAATTTGCAATATTTTGAGAGGGACATGTTTATGGCAATTGGATGATTACTTACTGGTAATTGTGTCATAATAATGTTAGTACTTTATATACAATCGCAAAAAACAAATAACCCAGCACTGCAATCTCCTCAGCAACCCTTCAAAAGCAAATCTTTCTTTGAAGACAAATACCTTAAAGAAAATTAAATGAGAAACTTGCAAAGAGTTCTGAATCTCACAGGTAATGGCTCTTTCTAGATAAGCAGGTATCAGGAGGAGGCTATTCCTTACTGGAATTTCCATAAACAAGCAAAATCTTGGCTAAAACCTCAGCCAAACTCTGACTTTAGAAAACTGCTCTTGGTCTCCACAATTCTTCCAAGAATAAGGAGGGAGTTAGAATAATGGAAAAATGCTGTGACTTGAGGGCAGTTTTGTTACATCTATAGAATTTTTTTTTTAATTGGGAATTTCAAAGCTGCCCTTTCCAGTCCTTGTAAGTCATGTGTAGGTGCAGGCTTTTTGTTTTTTTGTTTTTAATTTCAAGAAAGAATTACAGCTGTTAAAACAATACATATTACGTTTCGGAAAATACCATATTGACTGCATTATAGGTACCCTGAATAAAAAGCCCACAGCCTGCCACCTTGCATTGAAGAGAGCAGGGGTCATGAGTCACATGTGCACTTGGACATATGAAAGAGCAGAATTTTCATCAGGGGCTGCAAAGCTCCCAAACCATGCTTTAAAGAGAATGTGTGTGAGCACAGGAGCCTCCCCCCACTCACAGGCTCCCTCCCCACTTTTGCTAGTTCACTAGTAAGTGGATCCCACAAATAGGCATTTGTCTCATGTTAGCCCACACACTTCCTGTTGGTTCAAGCTACTAGCATGGGGTTCTCCTTGATGGTGGAATTCCAAGACTGTTTTTCCAGGAATTCCTTTTCTTTTAAGCACACAGTAGGCACACCTACTGCCTCCCTGTCTTAGTCAGTTCCAGCTGTCATAATAAAATACATTGGAGGTTAGACCTGTAGCATAAAAATCTGGGGGAAATACAATTCAGTCCATACTAATCCTTTCCTAAACTGCAGAGACAGTTAAAAAAATAAGAGAAGGGGGAGGCTTCACTTGGTATCACAAAGTTCATTTATATATACATACACATATATCAATATAGACACAGGCATGCATATATAATATACACACTCAGTATATATGCTTATATGCACACATATATGTATATATATGAATATACATATATGTGTTTGTACATATATGTGTGTATATGTATATATATCTCAGAGTGATAAATGGCATAATGTCTTGTGAAAAGACCAGGATCTAGAGTTAAACAGAGGAGTTGTCAGCTTTGCCCTATATTTGCCCAGCCACCTTAGCATCTTATAATGCCCAGTGATGCCCAGTGATGCTCAAGAGTATAAATTGCATTAATTCTGTGACATCCAATTTTATCACCTATAAAATGGAAATTAAGTCATTTATTCAAGAAATATTGATTGAGCACCTACTATTTTCCAAGCACTATTCTAGATGCCTGGACAGACATTCCTATCCCTTCACGCCTCTTTTCTGCCCCCGGCACCTCCTTGAGTTTAATGTTCTAGCTAGGGAGACGAAGTAAACAGTGTGTGCTGGATGGTGATGAATACTATGTGGAGAAGTAGCGTAGAGGAGATAGGTAAAAAGCAGGGCAGGATATAACTCGAAATAGGATGTTCAAAGGGCATCTCCCCGGGAAGAAGATACTAGAGCAAAGGCTTCTTAGAGGTGAGGGAGCATCATAATGTAAGACCTGGAGAGAGAGCATTACAGGCAAGAGGACAATTAGGGTCGAGTCCACGGTGTATTTGAGAAGCAGCTAGAAGTCCGTGCAGCAGTCACAGAGGAGTGGGACAGGCAGAGTAACAATATGATAGAGAGGCCAACAGTGTGCATGTTTTTGGAAGGTGGAGGAGGGAACACACGTGCAGACTCTTAGCTTATGGTCAGAATAATGCGTTTTGCTCTGAAATGGAAAGTCATGGGAGGGCTTGAGCTGATTCTTCTGTGTTGAGAATAGACTTGGAGGGTGACAAGGTAGGAATGGGAGAACAGTTAAGAAGCCATGCCTACAATCCAGGGCAAGTGGGTGGAGGGGAGGCAGTGAAAAGTGACTGGCTCTGAGAATGTCTCAAAGGCAAAGCCAGCAAGATTGTGCTGATGGGTCTGGATGTGGGAGAGTAAGAGACTAGGAGCAAACAGGAGGCAAGGGAGAAAAGTGAAGAAAAAATGGGGGAAATAGAGTTAGCATTTTCTAAAAAAAAGGAAAGAATAAAGAGAGGATAAGGAAGTAGGGGGTCTGAGGTGTTCATTAGACATCCCAGTGGAGAAGAGAAGACATAACATCCCCCTCATGGAGTTATTGTAGAAATTAATTGGATGATGGCATACAGCAACTAGAAATCAAAAGAGAGATGGGCACATATTGAATGCCTTTGACTTTAAGTACTCTTCAAAGTCCTTTCTCTGTGCTATCTTATTTAATCCTCACAACAACCCAGTGAGAAATATTATTTTTGTCCCCTTTTTCTTGATAAGAAAACTGGCATTAACCATTTGCCCAAAGCCATCATGAAGCGATAAGGCCCGTGCCCTTGATGCTAGAAACTCTCCTGTCTCTCCTGGATAACGCAAAATATCCCAAGCTCAAGATGATAAGACTTTAAAACAGAAAATCTGTGCTTGCTACAGGTTAATTCTCCACCCAGATCCATTTGACTTATGATTTCTTTTGTCCTTTGTGATCTCTGTATTGTCATGGAATATTAAAGTCCAGTATGGTTTTCACCCATTTTCAAAGACACAGCGAGGGCCAATTCAGCATCTTAGTCCATTTTGTGTCACTATGACAGAAAACCTGAGATTGAGTAATTTATAAAGAACAGAGGATTTTATTTTTTCACAATTATTTAGGCTGGGAAGTTCAAAGTCAAGGAGCCCAAATAGCATGAGGGCCTGCTAGCTGCATCATCTCATGGCAGAAGGTGGATGAGCACGAGAGCAAAAGAGGAACCAACTTGCTTCAAAAAACAAAAAAGAATTGGGTTTACAAGTGCATGCTTGTTTCATGGACATATGAGGGGAAACCCAAAAAGAACTGGAATTATCTTTTGGATAGGGGACCTCTTGTAGTGTAGGCCTCCCCTGCTAGGTCGGTGTTCTAGGAACCCCTATCGGCATCAGTATACCAGCTGACATTGTTGTGAGAGGCTGCGTTCAGCTTCCATGAAATTCTTTTAGATTCTTTCACTGTCTTTGCCCTTTCATGATGAATGATTTACAGTGCACCTGCCCACACTGCACTGAGTGTTCATCAGTTTTTGACCAAAAGCAGCAT